>JADBJO010011918.1:47500-52500 GCA_016801955.1 Conus betulinus
TCCCTGGAACAGCATTGACCTCGCTCTGCATCCCAAATACTTCGAAGCTGAGTCCTACACAGTCCTACACACACAGCAGTCCCACACACACAGCAGTCCCACACACACACAGCAGTCCTACACACAGAGCAGTCCCACACACACACAGCAGTCCTACACACACAGCAGTCCCACACACACAGCAGTCCTACACACAGCAGTCTTACACACAGCAGTCCCACACACAAAGCAGTCATACACACAAAGCAGTCCTATACACACAGCAGTCCCACACACAGCAGTCTCCCAACATAGAGCAGTCCCACACACAGAGCAGTCCCACACACACAGCAGTCCTACACACACAGCACTCCTACACACAGCAGTCCCCACACACACAGCAGTCCCCACACACACAGCAGTCACTTCAAAGTCCGTTATTCTATCCATGTATAGATAATGTAACGATGCAATCATGTTGATTTTATACCCCTTTCGTGGCGATTTTCCTGGAACAGCATTGACCTCGCTCTGCATCCCAATACTTCGAAGCTGAGTCCTACACAGTCCTACACACACAGCAGTCCTACACACACAGCAGTCCCACACACACACAGCAGTCACACACACACACAGCAGTCCCACACACACAGCAGTCCCCACACACACACAGCAGTCCTACACACACAGCAGTCCCACACACACAGCAGTCCTACACACAGCAGTCCCACACACACAGCAGTCCCACACACACAGCAGTCCCCACACACACAGCAGTCCTAAAAACACACAGCAGTCCCCCCACACACAGCAGTCCTACACACAGCAGTCACACACAGACAGCAGTCCTACGCACACAGCAGTCCCACACACACAGCAGTCCTACACACAGCAGTCCCCCACACACAGCAGTCCCCCACACACAGCAGTCCCCCCACACACACAGCAGTCCTACACACAGCAGTCCTACACACAGCAGCCCCACACACAAAGCAGTCATACACACAAAGCAGTCCTATACACACAGCAGTCCCACACACAGCAGTCTCCCCACACAGAGCAGTCCCACACACAGAGCAGTCCCACACACACAGCAGTCCCACACACACAGCAGTCCTACACACACAGCACTCCTACACACAGCAGTCCCACACACACACAGCAGTCCCACAAACACAGCAGTCCTACACACACAGCAGTCATGCACACAGCAGTTCCCCACCCCACAGCAGTCCTACACACACAGCAGTCCTAGACATACAGCACTCCTACACATAGCAGTCCTACACACACAGCAGTCCTACACACACAGCAGTCCTACACACAGCAGTCCTACACACACAGAGCAGTCCCCCACACACACAGCGGTCCCCCACACACAGCAGTCCTACACACAGCAGTCATACACACAGCAGTAATACACACAGCAGTCCCACACACCCAGCAGTCCCACACACCCAGCAGTCATACACACCCAGCAGTCATACACCCAGCAGTCATACACACACAGCAGTCACACACACAGCAGTCATACACACACAGCAGTCACACACACACAGTAGTCCCACACACACAGCAGTCACACACACAGCAGTCCCACACATAGCCGTCACACACATAGCAGTCCCCCCACACACAGCAGTCCCACACACACAGCAGTCCCACACACACAGCAGTCACACACACGCAGCAGTCAGTCACACACACAGCAGTCCCCCCCCCACAGCAGTCCTACACACAGCAGTCATACACACAGCAGTAATACACACAGCAGTCCCACACACCCAGCAGTCCCACACACCCAGCAGTCATACACACCCAGCAGTCATACACCCAGCAGTCATACACACACAGCAGTCACACACACAGCAGTCACACACACAGCAGTCATACACACACAGCAGTCACACACACACAGCAGTCACACACACAGCAGTCATACACACACACAGCAGTCCCCCACACACAGCAGTCCCACACACAGCAGTCCCCACACACACAGCAGTCCTCCCACACAGCAGTCCTACATACACAGCAGTCCCACACACATAGCAGTCCTACACACAGCAGTCCCACACACAGCAGTCCCCCCCACACAGCAGTCCTACACACACAGCAGTCCTACACACACAGCAGTCCTCCACACACACAGCAGTCCCACACACACAGCAGTCCCCCACACACAGTCCTACACACATAGCAGTCCTACAAACACACGGCAGTCCCACACACACACAGCAGTCCCCCCACACACAGCAGTCCCACACACAGCAGTCCCCCACACACAGCAGTCCCACACAGCAGTCCCCCACACACAGCAGTCCCACACACACAGCAGTCCACACACACAGCAGTCCCACACAGCAGTCCCATACACACAGCAGTCCCACACACAGCAGTCCCACACACACAGCGGTCCCACACACAGCGGTCCCACACACAGCAGTCCCACACACCGCAGTCCCACACACAGCAGTCCCACACACACAGCAGTCCCCCCCTCCCCCCCCCCACACACATAGCAGTCCCACACACAGCGGTCCCCACACACACAAAGCAATCCTACACACAGCAGTCCTACATACACAGAGCAGTGCTACACACACAGAGCAGTGCTACACACACAGAGCAGTGCTGTCCAGGGGGAAAGCCCACTGACCATGGTGTGTGGAGGACCGCAGTACAGCCAGTCAGTGAAGATGTCTGATGCACATCACCCTCACAGGATGCTCACTGCTCTGGGCTCCAGCTTTTTACAGACACAGGACAGCCACAACTCATGGACAAACACCTGTCTGGTTGTCACTGCTGGGGTAAAATAGTGCCTCTTGTTTGTGTTCTGTCTGTTCCAGTCTGTCAGCGCGGCATGTGATGCCGACTAATATATAGCATTTTGATTTGATATTTGTATGCACAGGACACCAGAATGTTGATAATCCAGTAATTGCGCTTGTCTATTTATGAATATTCAGAAAACAAAGTAAAACAGTGCTCTTCCTTTTTCTCTGCCTATCCGTCTGTCTCTCTGCATATTCAAATCTCTCTCTCTCTCTCCTCTCTCTCTCTCTCTCTCTCTCTTCTCTCTCTCTCTCTCTCTCTCTCTCTCACTCTCTTAATCGCTCTTTTATTCCTCTGTACACATGTATCTCTGACAAAGTAAAACGCGTCTGCCTGACATCTCTTAGAGAAAGTTGGCAGAGAGCAGACCCCCCCCCCCCCCCCCCCCCCCCCCCCCCCCCCCCCCCACCCCCGCCCGCCGACAATTGTTTCGGCCCTGAATTCCTGACATTCTAGTCAGGCAGGGCCGCATCCAGTTCATTAGTCTTAGATGCCCTGCTGTCAGATTTTTTTGAGTGCTGCTGAGATTTGAACCTGCATCTCCCAGATAGTCATGTGTCTTATGGCGTGTCACCCACATCTCTATCGGACAGCTGTGTTCTGAGTTGGTAAATTTAAACTTTACCAAGTTCACATATGGTCCTCCTGGAAGAGAGCCAGTCGGGCCTTTCTTCAACTGGGTTAGTTTCAGTGCGGGGTGACTGAAAGTGGAAATTAAAGCAAATTTTGAAAAGAAAGAATGTTAGTTCCGCAAGACAACCCGGACAGATTACAGGACAAAAACACAGTTTTTGTCCTGTCATTTGTTTGCCTGGATTGTCTTGTGGGACTAATATCCTTTCTTTTCAAAAGTCCTATCTAACTTACATTACGCAAACTCATATGTATTATTACATACCAGGTCATGGGTACAAACACACACACACACGCACACACACACACACACACACACACACACACACACACACACACACACACACACACACACACACACACACACAGAGAGAGAGAGGAGAGAGAGAGGAGAGAGAGAGAGAGAGAGAGAGAGAGAGAGTAAATACATATAAACATAAATAAATTTAAAACAAATAATGCACTGTCGGTGTCGGCGGCGCCGCACCGAAACGACGTCAACAGGTATTTTTGAAAAAGATGAATACTGAAACAAGTTGAACATCTTTCCCACGCTGACATTTATTTGTTTTTAAATCGCCCTATGAGAAAAGATGTTGAACTTGTTTTAGTATCTATCTATCTATCTTTTTTTTTTTTTTTTTTTTTTTTTTTTCTTTTTTTTTTTGCTGTCCCAATCTCTGCGCCACCTCAGAGGCAGTGCACCCATGCCGCTCATTCCGACACCCCGTCCACAGTCACAGCCCGGTCGGCCCCGCCGCAGCCCGGCACCGGCAATCCACAGGGAGCAGTCACTGTCAAGTCGTCAAGAGGCAACCCACCGGAGGAGACACTGCACTGCTGGTGGTCACTTCGGTGGTGTGGCGCCTGTTGTGATCTAACGTACGCAGGGACACCACCTACTAAGCCCCCTACTGACGACAATAATTGCTTAGTCGCGGAGCCGGCGTGAGTGAGCTCTCCCTCCGGAGGGCACCACCATGTCCGTCCAACGACAGCCCCCAGGGACTCGCCGATACCGGTGACCCCGACGGAACCAAACCAAGGCCACAAACGTGGAGAGGACATCGAAACTGAGGTCACCATTGAGAGCAGGGCATGAAGGGCCACAGAACTTGAGATATCTTTTTTTATGCTGATCGATGAGAATGAGGGTGATGATGATTAAGATGATGCTACGGATTTCCATTTCGGTCTGAGACTACATGACAGGGCTGTACTCTACGCTTCCTTTCATAATATATCCCGGCGTCAACCAGGCCCGAGAGATACAGGGCACCTGCAGTGTTGGTCAGGAAATTTGAGCAACACTCTCAGAAACGCATCCATTAAATGGATGAAACTCGACTGTGTGGTCCCAGTCTTCCCAGCTGAGTAGTCATCATGACAACAACGATCATTGAAGGGACGACAGCTGCAACAAAGAAACAAAGAACGAGAGAAAGCAAGCAGAAAAGTCGAAACGCCCACAAATCAGCCGAGGTGCATTTCAATTTCTGCGTAGTATATCTTCAGGGAATCCAGTACTATAAATCGTTTCTTTCTCTTTG
>JADBJO010011919.1:7500-30000 GCA_016801955.1 Conus betulinus
CATCACTATCAACTGTGTCATCATCACCACCTTCCTATTCGCCGTCAGTGCTATTATCATCACTATCAACTATGCCATCATCACCACCTTCTCATTCGCCGTCAAAGTGCTATTATCATCACTATCTACTATGCCATTGTCACCACTTCCTATTCGCCGTCAAAGTGCTATTATCATCACTATCAACTGTCCATCATCACGCTTGTCAAAATCATCAGCAACATAGCCTGTTTCTATTGTTGTTGAAATATTTGCATAGGTTGAAAAATATTCGCCTTCATCGCTGTTCAGTCCAGAATTTTTGTTTTATACACTTTTTTCCTCTTTGCTTCTCGTTATAATGCCTGTGTATTCGCCTTTTTTAACATCTGATTACAATGATCAATTGCAATCCACTATTGTAAGATGAACATGAAAATACTCAACAAGGAGATGACGAGGAGAGTACTCAGAAAACATCAACAGAGCTATTCAAAAAAAAAAAAAAAAAAAAAAAAAAGCAAAGAACTCCAGGAAAGGTGACCCAGGGGTCAAAGCACTCAGGCAAAGGTGACCCAGGGTCAAAACACTCAGGCAAAGGTGACCCACGGGTTAAAGCACTCAAGGAAAGGTGACCCAGGGGTCAAGGCACACACCATGAAAGATGACCCATAGGTCAAAGTACTCAGGAAAAGGTGACCCAGGGGTCAAAGCACTCAGGGAAAGGTGACCCATAGGTCAAAGTACTCAGAAAAGGTGACCCATAGGTCAAAGCACTCAGGGAAAGGTGACCCATAGGTCAAAGCACTCAGGGAAAAAGTGACCTGGGGGTCAAAGCACTCAGGGAAAGGTGACCCGTGGGTCAAAAACACTTAGCGAAAGGTGACCCAGGGGTCACAGCACTCAGGAAAAAGTTACCCAGGGGTCAAAACACTCCAGGAAAGGTGATCCAGGGGTCAAAGCACTCAGGGAAAAGTGACTCAGGATCAAAGAACTCAGGGAAAGGTGACCCCGGGGTGAAAGCACTCAAGGAAAGGTGATGCTGGGTCAAAGCACTCAGGGGGAAGGTGACCAAGGGGTCAAAGCACTCAGGGGAAAGATGACCCATGGGTCAAAACACTCAAGGGAAAGTGACCCATGGTCACAGCACTCAGGGAAAGGTGACCCAGCGGTCAAAGCACTCGGGGAAAGGTGACCCAGAGGTCAAAGCACTCAGGGGAAAGGTGACCCTGGGGTCAAAGCACTCAGGGGAAAGATGACCCAGGGGTCAAAACACTCAGGGAAAGGTGACCCAGGGGTTAAAGCACTCAGGGGAAACGTGACCCAGGGGTCAAAAACACTCAGGGAAAGGTGACCCATGGGTCAAAACACTCAAGGAAAGGTGACCCGTGGGGTTTAAAACAATCAGGGAAAGGTGACCCAGGGTCAACACACTCAGGAAAATGTGACCCAGGGGTCAAAATACTCAGGGAAAGGTGACCTAGGAGTCCAAGAACTCAGGGAAAGGTGACCCAGGGGTCAAAGCACTCAGGGAAAGGTGATCCAGGGGTCCAAAACCTCAGGGAAATGTGAACCAGGGGTCAAAGCACTCAGAGAAAGGTGATCCAGGGGTCCAAAAACTCAGGGAAATGTGACCCATGGGTCAAAGCACTCAGGGAAAGGTGATCCAGGGGTCCAAAACCTCAGGGAAATGTGTGACCCATGGGTCAAAGCACTCAGGGGAAAGGTGATCCAGGGGTCCAAAAACTCAGGGAAATGTGACCCAGGGATCAAAGCACTCAAGGAAAAGTGACCCGGGGGTCAATACACTCAGAGAAAGAATACCCAGAAGTCAAAGCACCCAGGGAAGAATGGCCCAGGGGTCAAAGCTCTCGCTTCAAACTCCTGGGTTCGTGGTTCGACTCTGCTCCTTCTCTTTGCTACCCTAATGTTTTGGAATAGAAGAGGTGTCAGTCTAGAGACCAAGCTGAAGGTTTACAGAGCAATTGTTCTAACCCACACTCTTCAACGCATGTGAAACGTGGATAGTCTACCAATGGCATGTCAAGAAGCTGAATCACTTCCACGCAACCTGCCTCAGAAGATTGTTAAACATGAAACGGCAGGACAAAATCCCAGACACAGAGGTGCTTGACCAAGCAGACCTGCTGAGCATCCACACCATCCTGATGCTGTCTCAGCTTCGATGGGCAGTCCATGTAGCTTGCATGCCAGACCACCAGCTACCCAAGAGACTCTTCTATGGTGAGCTGCAACAAGGAGTGTGTGTTCCTCATGGCGGTCAAACGAAACGCTTCAAAGACACTCTTAAAGCATTCTTGAACGTTTAACATCAGCTCTGACACATGGATCGAGGTAGAAGGCCCTACTCAATCTACAAAGCGGCCGATTTGTGTGAAGAAAGGAGGAAAGCTGCAGTGCAACAAAAGACACAGGCAGGGAAAGACCACGCCAGCAATCAAGAGTCTCCCGCATTCCCAGCCCAAGCTGTCACCGCACATTTTGTGCACAAACCGGCTTGGTCAGCCACTTGCGTATCAACAAATCCTCCTCTCACCCCCCTAAACCCCAAGACGAATAAAGTGGTCCTCGTCGACATGATGGACGAACACACACATGTGAAGAAGTGGTCTGTTTGTTATTAGTCCTCTATAGTTGAAACGACACACCGAAACGCCTCATGCAGGAGTCTTTAATGGCAACATTCTTTCAGAGAATACTGTGAGAGGCCAAGAACATTACACATAGACTTTGAGATGATTTAAGACAACAGCCTGGAATAACTTGATCTCACCCATCTGCCTTCTGCATGAACACACAAGGGTGCTTTAATCGTGCAAACATGTTCCAAATTGTAAAATTGAAAAGCGCCTTTTTGCATGCAGAAAAGAAAACACAGACCTCAGGTAGACATTTGTGTAAGGCCACACCATATAAGGAAACGCATATCCAACAGAACTGATGTTACACTTTTTGTCAAAACTATGATAATCGTGAAGAATAGCATTAACCCCCCTTGTTTAAACAGATCGATGAAAAAAATGCAATGACTAAACTTTGCAACAGACAGATAGAAAACACACACACACACACACACACACACACACACACACACACACACACTAACACACTCTCTCTCTCTCTCTCCCCTGCACCTATATTCTCTTTCCCACACTCACGCAAGTGAAGAAGGAGAAGGAAAGATCACTCTCTGTGCTTGTCCCCGATGTCTCCCAGTACCCTGGGGTGTCACGATAGCACAGGGGTAAATGACCTCTCTTTGACCCCTGTTCCAGCACCCATGGCAAAAAAGGGGTTGGGCTTCGCGCAGTCAGTATCAGCATCTGTGGCATGTATTGATTTGTTCAGGTCCTCATTCATTCATTCATTCATTCATTCATGCATTTAATCTATAAACGCCAGCATTCCCGTTACTGACCACTCACTGGAACGTCGTAACGATCACTCTGACATCAAAGGTGGATATTCTTTAACGATGGAGAAAGGAAAAGACAACTCCGCTGCCCTGCCTCACAAAGCAAAATAATCATTTATCAATGCAATGAAAGGAAAAGACAACTCCGCTGCCCTCACAAAAGACAAAGTATTTATCAATGCAAAGAAAGGAAAAGACAACTCCACTGCCCTCACAAAACACAAGTATTTATCAATGCAATGAAAGGAAAAGACAACTCCACTGCCCTCACAAAACACAAGTATTTATCAATGCAATGAAAGGAAAAAAAGACAACTCCACTGCCCTCACAAAAACACAATAATTATTTATCAATGCAATGAAAGGAAAAGACAACTCCACTGCCCTCACAAAACACAATAATTATTTATCAATGCAATGAAAGGAAAAGGCAACTCCACTGCCCTCACACAAAACACAATAATTATTTATCAATGCAATGAAAGGAAAAGACAACTCCGCTGCCCTCACATAGCTGTCACTGAACTTTCAGTCTACGAACAGCCGCCTTGGTCATAGAGCTGGCGTGGCACTCACATATAACCTCTGAAAATTCGGCAAGACCATTCTTTGCATCTTCACAGACTGAATGACATCAATGCATTACAGACAGAACGAAGGGTCAGTGTGTACATTTCTGTCACGGTAGGATAGTGTTGAATTGAAGCACTTTGTGCAATATGTGCTTGACTGCTAACACCTTCTGGTGTGTGAGCTCCCGAGTTCTCACTATCTTTTCCACCTCCTCCCCCTTTTCAACCATGACCTCTCTCTCTCTCTCTCTCTCTCTCTCTCTCTCTCTCTCTCTCTCTCTCTCTCTCTCCACCTTTTGATTCTCTCTATATCTTGATTAATCTATATATCTGGACTAATCTATCATATACAGAGAGAGAGAGAGAGAGAGAGAGAGAGAGAGAGAGAGAGAGAGAGAGACAGACAGACAGACAGACAGACAGACAGACAGAGAGGATCTAAGACTGTCATCATCTTTTGTTCCTTAACCAATACACGAACAAAATTTTTAAAAAGCGCCCCTCCTTCCACTCCACTTCCCCTACACCCTCTCTCCTCCATTCTTCCACCAGTGCCCCTCAGAAAACTCAATCGACAATCATATTCTTTGAATGAACCAGAAAGAAGCAGAAGCTGAGACTCACCGTGACTACTGACAGGAACAAAGCAGAAAAGCCCCCAAGCCAGCAAAAAGAAAGTCCAAGTCTGGTCCTCCGCCATCATGTGGTCCTAGCTCTCGCCACGTGCCCGCTCTTCACACGTCGGCCCGTGCCTTTGGATGACCGAGTCCTATCCCTTCAGCCATCTCTTGGCCACGTAGCAGGAATCGCAACGACAAACGGAGTGGACATGGGTGAAATGGGGGTGGGATGTGTGTGTGTGTGTGTGTGTGTGTGTGTGTGTGTGTGTGTGTGTGTGTGTGTGTGTGTGTAAAAACATATTAGCGGGAAAGAGGGAAAATGTGTGTGTGTGTGTGTGTGTGTGTGTGTGTGTGTGTGTGTGTGTGTGTGTGTGTGTGTGTGTGTGTAAACGTATTAGAGGGAAAGATGGAAAATGTGTGTGTGTGTGTGTGTGTGTGTGTGTGTGTGTGTGTGTGTGTGTGTGTGTGTGTGTGTGTAAACGTATAAGAGGGAAAAGGGGGAATGTGTGTGTGTGTGTGTGTGTGTGTGTGTGTGTGTGTGTGTGTGTGTGTGTGTAAACGTGTGTGTGTGTGTGTGTGTGTGTGTGAACGGCGCTCGAGAGAGAGAGAGAGAGAGAGAGAGAGAGAGAGAGAGAGAGAGAGAGAGAGAGAGAGAGAGATTATGCAAGAAATCTCTGTTGATGAAGACATCGATATCTCTCTCCCTACTTGTCCTTCCTCAGCTGTTCCGTTCCATACGCCGCCTGTTACGGAATGACAGCATGTTCGATCTACACTCTGGTGTCAACACTGGTACACATCAAACGTCTGCCTCTACCCCACCCAGCAGATGTTGACAAGGTGTGCAAACATGTCTCACCTTTGGCCTAGCAGTTACGACGGACGCGGCCACGATGTTTTCGTTTAGTTAGTTTTCTCGGTCCAGTCCTCCGCTAACAAACTCTGTATTTTGTCTGGTAAAAGCTTTCAATTTATAAACAAAAGAATAAATAAATCTTTCTGCCATGCACCCGATCAGTGACGTGCAGTGATCGTTAAACACTCAATAAAATTGAAAATAAAATGAGGCGGGGAACAGTAAACAATAAACAATGAACAAGTAGGGTAACTCTTGCTGCCATAAGAAAAACTATCACAGAGTAACTTTTATTCAAGACTGGTACAGCCTTTAAAAACTGAAACAAGTTTAAAAGGCTGTGCCAGTCTTGAATAATAGTTACTCTGTGTTTAGTTTTCTTATGGGAGCAAAAGTTACTTACTTGTTAATTGTTTAAACACTTAATACTTAAGTCGTTTAATACCATGAGCCTTTCACTTTGGGTTTTAAGACAGCGGTGGCACTGATGAGGTTAAATTAAGGTGACGTTGTATGGCCAGGGTTCGCATACAATCTCAGCTGTTTCCAGCTGCAAGCAGGACCGAGGTGAACAGATTGATTTTCCTTCAGCTGTTTGGAGTTTGCACTTGTGTGTACCCAGGAGACTTCACACAGGTGTGCATGTAAAACAGGTACACATGGAAGACAGGTGTACGTGTAAAGAAAAGCCGTCATAATAATAATAACTATGATGATATGCAATGATAGTGCTAATGATAATGGCGACAGTGATGATGGTAATGATAAAGTAGGAAGAAGGAGAAAAAGAAGGCGGGGGGGGGGGGGGGGGGGGGGGGGGGGGGGGGGGGGGGGGGGGGCGGGGGAAGAGGTTAGTATTAATAATAGTAATAATAATTAGAAAGATGAAATAGATATGCACAAGTATATTTGTAAAGAAAATCAGAGGAAGAGAAAAGATATTGATAAAGAAAATACGGATGGTAAAAAGGAGTAGAGAACGGAGACCAGAGTGATAGCTGTAACATATACTTCGCACTATGCGTCAAAAATCAGAAGAATGACGGAAGAAATCTGAGTGACTCTTACCGACGGAGAAACGACATGAATGTATCACCAACAGGCAGCTCTTCAGGCGGCTCTACCAAGGTAGGCAGCCCTTCGTATAAACGTGGGCGTGGATTCTAAAGCGCTTTGAGTTTGGATTCTAAGGGACGATTAGCACGATATAGAGGCTGCCAAAAAGAGGTATACTGTAAGTACTGCTATTCAGGGGTATGCACCGAACTCGAAGCCAAATGTTGCGAGTTTAAATCACGCCATTTTCGTGGCCTGTCCTAATGCATTGTCATTCTGGTTGTGTGATGTCGTGGGTTTGGTGGATTGGGTCCCTTTCCCATGTTCTGGAGTGAGGCGTCTGTCATACCAACATAGAGGTGAGTGTGGATGTTAAACCTCAGTGTGACTATCCCAGCAGCTGTATAATCCGTCGGTTCGAGTGATGGGAAAAAAATTATGACAAGCCAGACTCTGTGTGTGTGTGTGTGTGTGTGTGTGTGTGTGTGTGTGTGTGTGTGTGTGTGTGTGTGTGTGTGGTGTGTGTGTGTGTGTGTGTGTGTGTGTGTGTGTGTGTGTGTGTGTGTGTGTGTGTGTGTGTGTGTGAACATTGTCAATGTTTACACACACCAAACCGTTCTGGCAATACATTAAGTCAATGTTTCATCAAAAGAAACATGGTAAGCTAAACAACAGTCAATGTTTCATCAAAAGAAACAAATCAACGATTTTTTTCATTTGATGAAACACTGACTGTTGTTTAGCTTACCATGGTTATTGTCGTCCTTAACTCCATGAAGTCGTTGCAGCACAATAATGAAGAACTGTTCATCAGGTTCCTCAAGCTCTGTCGGTTGTGTGCGAAGTCATGGGTCTCTGCAAATGCTTTCCAAGACTATTCTTCAATGTTGTCAGTCCGTCAGAATCCCTCCCCCCCCCCCCCCCCCTACCCCCCAGGCTTCCCCTCCGTCTCCCTCCCTCGACAGTTCCTCGGAGAATGTTTGGCAAGGCCATAGAATGGAGTCACATGGTCACACCTTGATACCTTTCTTTTCTGAACCGATGTTGATAATTTTTTTCATGGTCCCGCGCGCTTGTGACGGTTGAGCACATTTGCTCCTTGATCAGTATGTCCAATATTTAGTGCCTACTTATAAAATATATCACTTACAGGTCTCTACGTCTGCCCGAGTACGTTGCTTGCATCCATGTATTTGGCATAACTACAATGGCGGTGATGCGTAGCATTGATGCTTGAGCTCAGTCAGTCTCTCTTGAGAGGGGGTCGACTTAACGGCCGGCATAGTTGTGTAAACTGTCGCACTACCCAGGTGATTGTGATTCCAGACCACAACAGTCCGTGGAAAGTAACACTGTGTAGCAACGGTCGTTATTCCGTATGGCTATCAGTTGGATTGTTGGTTAAATAATCTGCAGTCGGTCTGGCGCGAGTGAATCGTCCAAGCCTCTGGGGCACCAAGTATTGATCAAGAGGAATTGTTGGCACCAGCCCCTCAACCACACTGAAAAAGAAGGTCGGTTTTAGCTGTCGGAGTGTGAGTAGGTTATACATGTTTAGGAGGCCTGTCATAAAGCCACGGGTTGTGAATCTGTTGTTCTAGGCTATGAAGCCGACTGCTGCTTGCTAAATGCGCTCCAGTTGATGGACACCTCCTTGTGGTATACGGGTCCCAAATGGTCGCTCCATATTCAAATACAGGTCGAACAAAGGCCAGGAAAGCAGTGTATTTGCAGTCAGTGTGGTGCAGCGTTTAAAGTTACCCAGGGACGCAGTTTGTTCTTGTAGTGACTGTACTAATATGATGGGACCAGCTCAGATTTTCTGAAAATTGGATTCCGTATTAGAGGTTGCTACAGACTGACTGAGGGATAATTTTGCTCAGGGAGCAAAAGAAAATGGAAACAGAATTTCATGCCAGGCTCATGGTGTAGCATTTGGTTGCGTTCAAACGAGTGCCCCATCGTTCTGCCCACGGCTCCAGGCTCTTCAAGTCTTCTTGAAGGGTATTGTGGTCGCTGAAGGTGTTGAATTCCCTGTAGATAAGTTAGTCATCTAATTGACTGCCTCAAGGAGTTAAATAATGGGGCCTAGGACGGTATCCTGTGGGACTCCTGAGTTGACAGAAGTGGAGTAGGAGGAGAGGTAGCTTTCACCATTACCTCGTATCGCGTTCCGCAGAGAAGCAACTAAGCCAGGAGTGCAGAGAGCCATTGACGTCACGACTGGCGAGTGAATGGGGGAGTCTGTCATGGGGCACGGGGTTGAAGGCCTTTGAAAAGTCCAAGACGGCATGTCCGCTTTAAAAGGTCATTGGTGACGGTCAGTACATGTAGCTGGGTTTTGGTAAAGTAGCCCGACCTGAAGCCATAGTCTAGATTGGTGATGATCTTTGTGAGTTTCATTTCAAAGTGGGTCAGCATAAGGCTGCAGATGTGTTCCAGCAGCTTGCAGGGTGAATAGATTAGGGAGATGGGTGGTAGTTTCTGGGACTGTTGTGGTCACCTTTCTTGAACGCGCAGGTAACATCAAACCTGAGCTAGCCCTGCAGGACCAGTGTCAAGGGAAAATGGGGGGAAAAAAAAAGAATAAAAAAAAAAAAAAAGGAAAAACGATCTGACAACAGAAGAGCATCTAAGAGTCATGACCTCGATGTGGTCCGGCCCATTTAGAGTGTGAGGAATTCAGGGCCAATACATTTGTCTGAGTGGGGAGGGATGGAAGGGAAAGGGGAAGAGGGCTTCGATGAGAGTTCTCAGTTTCTGCCTACTAGTGGGTAAAGGACGGGGCATGAAGTCAGCAAGTGTTTAAGGGATGACGTTTTAAGTGCTGTCAGGCCCTAGGGCTTGTTGGACATAAGGCTTTGCTACACCAGGAACTGTGATACTGATGGCTCGATGTCTGCTGTTTAGGTTTAGAAGGGTGGCGGTAGTAGATCGAGTTAACACTGGCTTGAACTGAATCAGGAGAATGTTTGTCCTGAACTGGCTGTTACTGATCAGTTTATCGTTTTCTTTGCCTGGGTCACTCCAGAGGAACCAGCTGCTTTCTGGACTCAAATGTATCGCGAGAACGGTTTGGTGCAGATTATGTCCAGAACCTCCAGAATGGTACTGCCGATATACCGCCACATGACACGCCTGAGCGGGTCTGCAGTCTGTCTGGGAACTTTCTGTAGGAAGGCAAGGTTTGGATTCTTCTTTCTAGATCCGTTGTGAGGGCCCCATGTCTACTATGCATTCAGCAAGATGACATGCACCAGCGCACGTAGAAGCCTGATCTTGTGCATCATGATGTTAATGGTCTTCCACGTAGGTTTCAGTTTGGGCAGAGCCGATGTTGAATTTGCTGTCCTTGTGTAGATTTCAAGTTTGGATCCCTCATACTAACGATGGATCCCTAGGTAAGTAAACTATTGAACTGTTCTTTGCTTAGGTGCATTTCTAACAGTTCCTAGCTCGTGCCAATGGACAGTTACGTCAGCAATGATGATGGTGGTGTGGCTAGCCATCAGACAGGTCATCTCGGCGCTGATTTCCATGCACATCTTGTTGATGCTTCATCCAGTCTTCTAACGAGCTTAGTAAGTTCTAGTTCAGTGACTGTCAGGCCACTGGTGTCATCTGCGAAGCAGAAGTTCATGATGGTTCTTTATTCAGAGCTGACAATGCAGACACGATCTACAAGTGCATCAGTCTTGATGCGTTCAAGGCATGTTGAAATCTCTGCGAGAACAAACGTAGTCTTAACGAACTCCGAGTGAAGTCATGGAGCCATTCTCTATTCGCATCTCAAATGGATACTGCGTAAGTCACTTTGGATCATAGTTGCTGGGTGGGAGATCAACAGTCGCCCAATGTTACATTTCTTCATTGTAGACTTCACAGCTCCTGTCAGGCTCTGTCAAAGGCCTTCTGGAATCTATTAACACCTTGCAGAACTCCCTCTGCTGTTGAAGGCGTTTTCCGCAAGGGGTATGCAGATTAGCAATCTGTTCCATGGTACTGGTGTCTTTGCGAAATCAAGCTTAATCTTAAAAAAAATAATAGTATCTGTTTTGCTGCTGTGACCTATACAGAATGATTTTGAACATCAGTTTGCTGGCTTGGCTGATCAGAGAGTGAAGTTCCGGCAGTGTTAAAAATCTCCTGTCTTGAGTGAAGAGTGATACGCATGGACCTCTCAACAGCGTGCCAGATTTTGTGGCGGATGTCAGTTGGGATATTAGTTCCTGCCTCTGTACCATGTTTCAGGAGTTCTGCAAAAGCATTGTCAATGGCTGCAGACATATCACATCATAGTTATTTAACTGCTGCCACGACTTTTTCTCAATGTATGAACAGCCACTTTCATTTAATGAATTCTGTAAAGTTAGAGCGCGCATGGTTCTCCTTTGCTGTGCTTGTATAGACTTACAGCAATATTCAAAACCCATCTTTCTGGTATGCCCTCTTCGTAAGTAATATAGAAAGAAGACATCATTAAACAATTAATAGTAACTATCCAAGTGATTGTCATAAATGTTACAAGAAAACTAATTTGAGCAAGCATTCACTAATGTGTTGTGTTGTAGGTATTGTGAGGTTCTGTGGGTGAGAGGTCAATGAAATATGCTTCGTTTTCAAGGAAAATAGTTGGCCGTTTCTGTGTCCCTTACATTTGTCTGTATATGTTGCAGGTAGGCAGTACAGGCAGTAAAAAGTTCTATCCTTGATGAATGGGAGGTAACTGGTTACTGTCGGGATTTATGTCCTCAAACGTTACCAACAGTCAGTTGGGGAATTGTCCGTTGATCAACACTTGATATGACACAGATATTTTGCTTGAAGCTTTATCCTTACATGAGATCTTCCCACATTTGTGCACAGTGTTCCCGGCCTGTGCTGAGTGAGAAGTAGGGCAAATAGTGCGAAGTGGCATCTTCATTTCAAGTTAGCGCCTAATAGCGATGAAAAAAAAAAAAAATTTAGAAAGAGAGGGGGTTAGTTACCGCCAAGGACAGAAACAAACAAAGTACAGGACAAGACACGATGCACTCCAACCTCTTGGATCTTCTTCAGGTAAGTGGTTTCTCGTTCTTCGTTTTCACTGTCCCTAAAGTTATTTGTTTTCGCCTGAAGAAGACCCAAGAGGTCGAAAAGCATTGTGCCTTGTCCTGTACTTTGTTTATGTCCTTGGCGGTAACTAATCCCTCTCTTTCTAAATATGGCTTTATTTTCCACCCTCAGTCACTCCATTTTGAAATTTGACAGTGATGAGTGCATAGTGCACCTGAGCACAACTAAAGCGATTTTTAAGAAAAACATGTAGAAGTTGGGTTGGTCACCCATATTATGCCCCTCTCATGCCTCAATTTTCATGTACAAGAGTGACAAAACTGCCAACATAGAAGTCTTCACTCTTGGACTCCCACAAAGAAGAGTCTTACAGCAGCAGAACTGGTAACTCCCCAAATCAAACACTCTCAGCCTCAAAAAGAAGTACAGGAATAACATCGTTGGAGTCTCCCCCACTCCCCTTCCCCACCACTCTCCCTCTTTCTTTCCAACTCTCTCAGACATGACTACAGTTAATGACACTGTCAGATTAATTTACACATATAAAGACACTCTCAGATTCATGAACACATCTAAAGACACAATCATATTCAATGACAGGTCAAAAAAAAAAAAAACAAATATCAACACAAGAAAATGGTTCTTAATCCTATTTTATTAGTATGCAAATTCAAAACAAGTTATTGCACATCGGATCAGATTTTGCATAAGAAAAAAAAGTGTGGGGAAACGGTCTGGAACAATAATGACAGTAATAATAATAATAATGATTATAATAATACAAAAACACCCACCTTATCTGATCCCACATGACACATACCATACACCAGAAAGTCCAAAGTGGCATGCATATAGAAGGTCTAACAACTGACAGGACTAGCTCAAAACACGACAGGACGAAAGCTCCCTCAACAGTACACTGCATTCTATCCTCTACGGACCTATAGACTGAATGCAAATGGTGGCTACTGTGGGAATAAACCAGTACAGGAATCTCAGAATTCTACATAGTAGATAATGAATTATCAAACACACAAGAATAAGCTACTGTATAAATACAAGTTTCATTTGTCTCACAACAGACCGCAGGAACAGAGAGGGAGAGGAGGGGAGAGACAGAGGGAGAGAGAGAGAGAGAGTGAAGGACACAAGAACAGAAAAAAAAGAGGGGGAAAGGGGGTGGGAGGGGAGAGAAAGGGAGATAGAGATGGAGTGATCATCAAATATGTATCTGAACTTACAAATACTGAGTAAGAGAAGAGACAGAGAGAGATAGAGAGAGACAAAGACAGACAGTGAGTATTCGATTCAACTATGGTATATTCAAGCAAATGAAATCAAGCAACAAAAAAATCTATCAAATGAAAGAAAAGAGAAAAGGAAAATAGTACTGTTGCAAGTTTACAAAACCTCCCACCCAATATAGTAATACTGTAAAAACATTTCAAGTGCTCAGAAAGTTTCTTATTCCACGATATCAATAAGTACAGGAACATATATCGTAAACACATGTACACTAAAAGAAAATTATCAACAAAACAAGACTGGACACTTTGGAATAAAAATTAAATGTAAATACAAGCAGGCTTCCTAATTTTCACAATCCAGTGCCAGTTTTTCACCGTTCTTTACAGTGTACCACAAAACTGGAAGATAAGTTCAGCTTTGTTAAAAACAAGTTTATTATGTGTAGAGCGATAACCAAAAAAAAAAAAATGGCACCTTCATGTCAAGCCATGCACGAGAGACACCGATTATCACAGCTGAAAGCAAAGCGTACGGAGTCTGTCATTGCACGCATCAATCATTGCCATTTCCAAACAAGTCTCCATGGACAAGCAGGGCATGAAGGTGAAGGTCGGCGCTACTCAACAGTCCCAAACATGTCAGATAGATGCGGATCAAAATATTTCAATATAAAAGAAAAAGAAAAGTAAAACAACAATTACGGCTAAGTTTGTGTCAGATTTAAACAGCAGTTCCTACTCACGGGTTGTGATTAACAGAGAACAATAGGAGAAGCTGAGGATGAATAAAAGGAACTGAACCCAAACCACCTTCCCCTCCCCTCCCCTCCACACACACACACACACACACACACACTCACACACACACACACAGGGTGCCTTCCCTTGAATAACACACAGATGCATACAGAAACGTTCACATGCACAACACACTTTTTCTGTTTCTCTGTCACACACAGTCATTACCATCTTTCACACAACAGTCATATTATGCACTCATTGATTGACTTCACACATCACTGTTTTTTTTTTTTCTTTTCTTCTGTATGTAAACAACAAAACATCACCACCAATTATGACCATTTTTGCTTGCACCATGAAGGTCTACAATCAAAATACTGTGGTTTTCTTTTTTTGTGTGTGTGTACACTGAACATCCATCACCTACAGTGACGCGGTGCATCAATCACATGACAAAGATAAAGATGGAAGTTACATTGAAGAACAACAGTCGTGTCATGTCAGGCCCAGCTGGCTGAGACACTACCTTGGTGGTGGCATTTTTGGGTTCCTTCACATCCACTCCCCCCCCCCCCCCCCCCCCTCCACACATTCTTGAAAAAAAAACAAACCCAAAACAAAACCAGCCAACCAGCCCATACAAGCACATAAAATAAGACAGAAAATGGCCATTTGGTGCGTAGAACTGATTTGATGCAATGAGAGGTTTCACTTCCTAGTATCCCCCTTTAACTTCCATTCTCTACCTGTTTGGGCACTCAGAGATGAAGACACAGACACACATGCATGAACACGCATGCACACACACACACACACACACACACACACACACCACACACATACACTCACTCACTGTAGTCTTTGTGATTACCAGCAGCTCCTTTTGGTCTGATGACCTTTCTGGTAAAAGTTTCACCTCATCAGTTACTCTGGTCTGCTCCCTTGCCTTTATTTGCCCTTTTTATTTGCCTTACTTTTGCTTATGTACTTGCCTTGCCTTTGCCTTGCAATGTACTTGTTTGTTTGCCTTTACTTGCCTTGCCCCTGTCCTGCTCTGCTTTGCCTTGCCTTACTTTGCCTTGCTCCTCCTGCTCCTGTCCTGCTACTTGCCTTTGCCTGCCTGCTCTGCTTTGCCTTGCCTTACTTTGCCTTGCTCCTGTCCTGCTCTGCTTTGCCTTGCCTTACTTTGCTCTGCCTTGCCTTACTCCTGTCCTGTCCTGCTCTGCTTTGCCTTGCCTTACTTTGCCTTACTCCTGTCCTGCTCTGCTGCCTTGCCTTACTTTTGCCTTGCTCCTGTGCCTGCTCTGCTTTGCCTTGCCTACTTTGCCTTGCTTCTGTCCTGCTCTGCTTTGCCTTACTCTACAATGCCTTGCCCTCATCTTACTTTGTATCAATTTGCCTTGTATTATTTTTGCTTGTCTTATTTCATCTTGCCTCGCCTTGCTGTTCTCTGTTATGGTATTGCATGTGTAGTCCGACTGGTTTCAACTCCCTCTTCCCGACAACACCTCATCAAACACTCGCTCCAAGCACATCTATCCCTCTGCGAAAAAAAAAAAAGGTCACATCCTTAGAAAATAGCTAATTACCTTAGAAAGAAAAAAAAAAAAACAAACCCACCTAACGACTGAAAAAGAAACAAACAACAGAAACAATGCGTGTTTCAGTAGCTATACCTCTGACATCCATCCATCAGGCTACTAAAAATAGCCATGCTTTGAGTATCAGCCATTTTGCTGAATGTCTCTATTTCAAGGCTTTACAACAAAGGCTTAACAAAACGTTTAAATAAAACAAAAAATACATAGGGGCTTTATGGGCAAAATGACAGCGCCAAATGGACAGGTAGTAACTATCCTCAACATAATTACAAGTTACAATTTTTGCCCATCCAGTTTCCATATTTCAAAAAGAGAGAGAGTGAGAGGGTGAAAAAGCAGCAGGTATGTCATAAATTGCGACCAAAAGAAAAGCGTACATGGGTTTCCAGAGCAGAAAGAGGAGAGTGATCTATAAAGGCAGAAAACCTGTTGGTGACAGTACAGAAAGACAAAAATAAAACCAAAGAAAGGTAGAGTCAAAGAGAATGTGAGATAAGAGGAAGTCATAAGCACAGAACTTTCAGAAGGTGGGGGGAATGTTTGTGATGAAAGAAGCCTCCACACCCCCAAGGGGATAAAATGACACAGAACATGGAAACTATCTATCCAAACAAGGCACTAGCTTGACCAAAAAAAGTGAACATACAAAAAAAAATGATTCAAGAATTAAACAAACAAACAAACAAAAAAAACAACCCAGAATCAAAGCAGGCTACACTAGATGTTCAATGTACAATTCCCCTCGCAAGCCATGGCACTCTGCCTCAAAAAAAAAAAAAAGTACATCAGCTTTAGTAAGTATCCTTGCCAACAAAAGATCAGTCCCAGTAAATATCATAAAATGAACAGAATGAAAGGAAAACCATGCTTTCAATGGGACATCATCAATGGGTGGAGAAATCCTGAAAAAAAAAAGAAATACTAGAAATCTCCATCACACAAAAGATCTCTGTGGACAGGATTAAGTCAATGCTCCCCTCTCCTTCCTATATACCACACACGAAACCTGAATGAATGGGAAGAAATACATTCAACAGAAAAACCTGAATGAATAGCAACAAAATTATACTACCCTTTCCCCCTCTTCAGCTTAAAGTGCAGGGCCAGCACAGCTATAATTATCATTTTTTGGACTAAATGTAAAACCTCCTATAGTCTTGAACATGGGACGTAAAGAACAAGCAAGCTCTAATTTGGCACAAATCACTTACTGGGATAATCTGTTCTTCATGATTGGCTTTCCTTACAAAAAAAACATATCCCAAGCCTTTGAAAGAGGGAGAGGTAGGGGAGGAGAAAGACACACAGAAAGAAAGAGGGAGGAACAAAGAGAGAAAAAGAGAGAGTGAGAGAGAGAGAGAGAGGAAGGAGAAAAGAAAAGGGAGGAAAAAGAACAAAATGATCACAACCAACATAGGATGTGACGTATCACAAGTCAACAAGTTGTGCCATGTATATGTCATGTCAAAACAGGTATCAGAAATATGTACATAACAATGCCGTCATGATGCGATGAAAATATCCACAGAATGTTGTCATCCTTTAAAGGAATCACTGTACACAGATTAAGTTCAAGAAAACCTGGTCAGTCAAGTTACAGAATCATTTTTCTTGAACTGGCTACTGCATGACAGAAAGTCAGTTCTATTTTCAGGAACAAACTAGCTTATTTCAAAGTAGGAACAAAAAACAAACAACTCACCGATTTTCACCAACTTCTACTTCAACTCAATTTCAGAATGAACTAGCTATCAAGGAAGAAATCTAATTCTCCTTTAACTTAGTTAAAGGACCAACTAGCTAGGCCCTAGTTCTACTCTACTTAAGGATCAGCTGGCTAGTATTTACATGAAAATGGTCTTTCATGCACACACTGACTGCAACGATCACCCCCACAGATCTGCTCATGACAGCTGGTCTACAAATGGTTGAGCTTGGGTCAGAAGAAAGAGTCATGAGGAGGAGGAACAAGTTCTGTGAACGACCACATCTTGAGCCAGTGCCCACACTCGCCCTCCTCCACCATGAGAACATGCTCTGCACTGGTCAGCCTCACCACCTATATACACAACGTGCACACCACAGCCTAGGGGGAAGAGAGGCGAAACCAACAAAAACAAAATACACTGAACCTTCTATCAGTCATTGCCTCCCTTTAAACACTTTTTTTTTTCTTGAGGAGAGGGTGGTTGGAGGGCCGGGGCCTTTCTGCATTTGCCCACCAACAAAGCCTTCAGTCTCTAAGGACCTCTTTTATCCATGTATGCAAAGGGCGTTGAAGAGAAGCTGCAGTACATGGTGTCACCAGTATGCAGACAGCACAGTTCACTGCCTCTTAAGCAAATGGCAGCCACCACCATGAGTAAGTCATCTTTTACCTCCAGGCCACTTCTTTTGTGGTGGTTTTTTTTTTTTTTTTTTTTTTTGGTAAACTGAGATTTGGTAAACTGTACTTTTAACGCTCTTTAAGAATTTCTTAGAAGACTCATGGAACCTGAAATATTACCATGTTAATGTGGGACCCCCTCAACAGAAACTTTTGACCAGCTGAACTAAACCCAAACTTTTTCAGCATCAAAATTTATAGATGACATCTTTCAAAAGCAATGCTTACACTGCAGATTTGAATTCAATGTTGCAAAATCCATTCACTGGTATACAGAACAATGAATATAGAACAGCTTTCAGTCACAAACTAAAAATGAATAAACTGACTGCCCTCAACTATTCCATGTGCTGAGGGGGAGTAGGGTGTGGTGTGTGTGTGTGTGTGTGTGTGGTAGAGTGCCAATCGACTTTTCATGGAGGATTAAATGTAATGAATAGCACGCCAACACAACTCAAACTGCTTTACACTGTCCCTAACTCCAGAATGCCAGTTGTTTTCTATTCAAAGTCACTGACACTCTTTCTTTCTGTGTTGCTCTGACAAAAGTCTTCCCCACTCCTCTCCTCTTCCCCTTCCACCCCATCATTTCAGAGTCTGCAAAAGAACCCTGAAAAGTCTGTCAGAATCCACAGTCACCAACATTACAGCAAGATCGAAGCGGTCAACAATTTGTGCTAGACTTTTGATCTAAAGGTTACAGCTTCAAACGCCAGTCTTTGGGGTGGGGTGGGATGTCTGATACTGGAGTGAAGCAGTAAATTTGTGCAGACTGTTACACCCAGTCTTTAAATGTCTACTGGAGTGCAGCTAGAAGCAAGGTTAAATCCCCACAGCTGAAGCTGGCTGAGCACTGTGAGAAAATTCACCATGCCTGGTACATGGCATTATGACAGAAAGAGCCCATCCCTCTCTGACCACCACCTTAACATTCTTCCAAATGATTGCTGGGTGGGGGCACAGAAGGTACTGAAGCTGTAAAAATCCAACCTCATCAGTAGTTCCACCTCACAACTATCAGCTCTCCAACCAAATGCTCTGACCACAGGACACACACCAAATAACCTTTACTCCATATTCAAGATCAACACCTGAACAGAGCTGATCCAACCTGGCCCTTTTGGTGTGCACACACGTAATAAGTAAAGCACGAAAGCATTCTACACCCCATGTCATTGTTTGCTGGTCAATGGAAATGCCAAAATGATCTGATCAGGCCTGGAGCCTCTGTCGTGTACAGACATACATTAAATAATGCACACTGATATCCTTCACTCCATGTCTTCGTTTGCTGGTTTTTATGAAAATGCTAAATTGCTCAGCATTCGCTGGTATGTCTGGAGTTTTTTTTTTTTTTTTTATGGCATCAGTTATTGGATCAACGGAACACCTACGGCAGTGACTTTTCTTTCTTTTTCTTTCTTTTTTTCCCCCCCCCTTTTTCTTCCTAAGGCCGAAATCCACCTCTTCATGTTTTGGCATTTCGCACTGTCCTATCCATCTGAGAAAAAAAAAAAAAGGAAACAAAACAAAACTGACGCAATTTCCACTGCTAAGTTGTCTTCTTTTTCTTGACTACTATCTTTTTAAAAATTTTCATTCTCTTTTTCTGTTTGTGTTTTAACCATGGTATGCCTGAAGTTGACAAGGAGGGCAAATAACCAGGCATTTCTGTCTGCTCAGCAAAAGGTTGTCACCCACCGACAGCAAGAACCCATCTTACTGATGAACTCAAGTAATCTTGGTGGCCGCTGGTCAGATCACAGACTGGCTGGCTGGTGATTGTGGGCAGGGGGATGGCCGACTGGTCAGATGGCTGTCTTAGTCAGCATCGATCACTGGCCTGGCTAGAGGGCCTGATCTCAGAGTGTGTCTGCTGTGTGGGGGGGGGGCATGCATGTGATGGCGGGTGTGCATGTGTGTGTGTGTACATGATGCATGCGTACATTGTCTTTCTAAACTTCCCCCGCTGTGTTCATAATATTTCAGCCATTCCATTCAGCTTATCTTCAGGTAGCTGCTTGTAACTGTGGTGTAAGGGCCCCTATTAACTAACTAACCGTTTTTGTTTTTTGCGTTTAGATAACTAAACTAACCTTTCGTTTTTTGCATTTAGATTGAGACTAATAATGTATCATAGTTTTCTCTCTTAACTGCCGCCCGCTATCCATGACCTCCTTTCCAGAGATTCGAAGAACTAAAGCCTGATTCTCAATTGAAATTTGAAAAATCTTTTCTCAGAGAAGGAACGCAAACTATAAAATTCTGCTCGCTGGTGGTTGACCAGAATATATCGTTTGGCCTGTTAAGCCTGGAACTGTTCTGAATACACTGTGAGATAGATTTTAGCAATCTCTTTGTTTAAAATATGCTGTGAGATAGATTTTAGCCATCTTTTTGTTTTGAATATGCTGTGAGATAGATTTTAGCCATCTTTTTGTTTTGAATAAGCTGTGAGATAGATTTTAGCCATCTTTTTGTTTTGAATATGCTGTGAAATAGATTTTAGCAATCTCTTTGCCTGAAATTAGTTTCCAAAGCACTGTTAACATGAATAATTCAATTGTATCAAAAGAAAATATCAATTAATGAATTGAAAATACAAATTTAGGTCAACCAATTCCAAACTGATTTCCATCACAGAACAGCCTGCTAACTAGTCACAAACTGGATTACAGGAGAGTTGCCAAACTGTTACTTCCCATTATGCAAACTTAAACAGCTGAAAAAAATGCTGAGCAATCCTTTTTCCTCCATGAACATACAATGGCTAGATTCATGAAACTTATCTACCTTGGATCACAAAGCAAGCAATGCTAAGAACACAAAGTTAAGGATCACCGAGAGTTTGGAGAAAGGAGAAACTAGTGTCATAAACTAGTGTCATGATCTAAACCTTTGTTCACTCAAGAACAGTCTTAAAGCAAGAAGTCTACATGTTACGTGCTCTGCAAGTCTCCTTTAGCACTAGTGCAAAAATTCTATTGAAAATGTCGACATTACATCACCAAGACCAATCATCCAGGGATGATATCATTGTATGTCTCAAGCACAGTTGTCATCCATGAACACATACAGGTGTAATGCTACACAAAACAAAACCCCATAAAATATTGACATTTTGAGTAAAATGCCAGCCTGTTTTATTGATCAGCACTACAAGACACGTCAGAAAATGAAATAAATAAAAAAAACTAATGAAATGCTTCCCACCTACAACAAAATCAGCCCTTAGGATCAAAATGAACGGAACTAGATGACTCTTCAGTGCCAAGAGATCAGTTCAGCTGACTGACCAGTACTTTCGCCTCTCATCCACACCAACAGACACTCACACAAACACATACACAGACGATGTTATTTTTAAAAAGTATAACGATAGAAGCGTGAGTGTGTAACAGTGTAATAAAGTCCAGAGACGAGGACTGAAGTCTGCTCCAAGTGTCATGGTTGGCGGCTTTGTGGAAGTCTCTCAATCCCAGGATTCCTAGTCACTGACGATGACATGTTGTGCAAAACTCTGGTAAGGTGCATGGCACTTCGTAGCACACACTGGTACACACTCACTACGTCTCTGACAGCTTGCAACCTGACAGATCCGGATCACTGGGAATGCAGCTGAGAGGAATCAGTCAGAGTCGTCTCCACTGCCCGTGATGGCAGCCCTGCTGAGGAAGGTGGTGCTGCGACTGCTGGTCTCAAACTGGGTCACCGACTGCGTGGCTTCCTCCACCTGCATCAGCAGCATCACCGTCATCAACATCGTCAACAACAACAACAACAACAGTGTGGTACTGACAACACTGCTGTTGTTCTGATGAATCCTTGACTATATCTGTCATTATCATCCCCATCATCATTATCATGCTACTGATGATAGCCATTGTTCTGAGGTATCTCTGACTACACCTGTCATCCTCATCCTCATCATCATCACCATCACCATCATCATCATCATCATCATCATCATCATCACAACCACAACATTACCAACAAGACGGCACTGACAACACTCCTGTTTCTCTGACAGGTGTGGCTAACAACATCATAAAATAGTCTAGGATTTACATGTTATTTTCTTTCTGAATTCCTCATGAAAGTTTTTTTTTTTTTTTTTTTGGAGAATGTAAACCGCAGTACAGGCGGAATCCCACAGCTTATAGCTCTTGTTTGTATCTCTGTTTATGCTGAGCTCAGTGTTCCATCAAAAACAATCAAAATGACTGAAGGTCAAATGTCCATCCCCCTCTACTTCAATCATACCTGCAAAAACATGTGCACCAACATGTTCACCTGCTTTTCACTCATTCTGCTCACCTCTTCCTCATAAAATGCACCCACACACTCCCCTCCATACACATACACACAAATGTACACCAATAAAGACACCTTTTTGCAGAATTAATCACTGTATAAACAGCATGACAGAGGAAGTGCTACAAACTGCAGCACTGAACAGAAGAAAAGGAATGAAAGTGTCACTGGGCTTTTAGCCAGTATCTGAGAACAGAAAATGAAGAACCACACCATGATGGGGGGATTTCCCCTCTGGTCAGACCCACAACATGATGGGTGATTTTCCCCTCTGGGTCAGAACCACAATATGATGGGTGATTTCCCCGATTTTCAGAACCCAACATGATGGGTGATTTTCCCCTCTGGGTCAGAACCACAACATGATGGGTGATTTTCCCCTCTGGGTCAGAACCACAATATGATGGGGATTTTCCCCTCTGGGTCAGAACCACAATATGATGGGGGATTTTCCCCTCTGGGTCAGACCCACAATATGAGGGGGGGATTTCCCCTCTGGGTCAGACCCACAACATGATGGGGAATTTTCCCCTCTGGATCAGACCCACACCATGATGGGGGGATTTTTTCCCCTGGGTCAGAACCACGCCAGGTCTGATTCTATTTCCCTCAAAGTCTTTCAAATGACTACAAACCA
>JADBJO010011919.1:35000-61498 GCA_016801955.1 Conus betulinus
ATGATAAGGAGTTTTGTGTGTGTGTTTTGATATATATATCATGTGCGTGCGTGCGTGCGTGCTTGCGTGCTTGTGTGCGTGGGTTGATAATCCATTTGCCTTTTATTTTCTAGAACTTTCATCAGGTCATGCGCTCTGTGAGGACATGTCATATTAAAATTTAAAAAAAAAAAAGAGAGACAAAAAAAGTACCGACTCCATGGAGACAAACAAGCTGTGGGACTAACTCTCACCGTCAGCGACAGGATGGAGGCAAAGAATGTTCCCTCGTCATAGCGGGCCAGTTTGCTCAGAATGGATTCCAGCACAGACAGAAACTGCAGTACACAAAACAGTACACATCAGGGCAAAAAAAAAAAAAAAAAAAAAAAAAAAAAAAAAACTCAACAGCAACAACAATGCAAAAACACCACCAGAACAACCAAACGTTTGAGTCATTCAAAGTTCACACACAGACCTCTGTTGGACTGGTTCCAGGATTTCCAGGGACATTTCCAAGATACATTGAAACCTCTCGTCTGATCACTCCCTCCCTCCTCACAACCACCACACATTTTGTGATGCAGACCTATTCAGCCTA
Organism: Conus betulinus; assembly: GCA_016801955.1. Taxonomy (NCBI): domain Eukaryota; kingdom Metazoa; phylum Mollusca; class Gastropoda; order Neogastropoda; family Conidae; genus Conus; species Conus betulinus. The sequence continues at coordinate 35,581 of JADBJO010011919.1, forward strand.
CAACTGCCGCTGGTGGACTTCTCAACAAAAATGAACATTTTTTTCTACAATTTTTCTAAAGAGTATTTACGAAATTCCAAATTCTGATACAAGCCATGGGGAAGGTAGGGTGAGGTGGGGACATTCGTTTCATTGTCACCTACCATCACACTGCAAAGGCTTCTTACAGGTACAGATCACTCGATCTTGTATCGACTGTAGTAAAAAACTGGTTCTTTGTCACACTAACTGCTTTCAAACCTGATTCATCAGCATACTTTGGTGAAAACTTGTGCTCTTTTACCATTCTTCTTTTTTTTTTTTTTTTTTTCATGTTTCAAGGCATGTTTGTCAAAGAAGTAGACACAGCCTGAAGTGATTTCTCACTGCAAAAGTTTGCAAGAGTTGTTGCTCTTGGGTCAAAGCCCTGCTCTTGGGTCAAAGCCCTGATACGTTTACAATTCGCGGGTGTTATTACCACTGAAGACTTTTGTCTCCATATTTCTTTTTTTTCAGTGCATTTTTTTTTATCCACCATTTTCGTCATATTTTTGCCAAACATGTGTACGGAATTGTATGGGTAAACTGGTCTGGTGATGGATCGCTTCTTGTGCACTGTGGTACTATTTTCAACCTGAACTGAACAACTCTCCTTATTTTTCTTGTCCACAGGCTACAATTAATTTTTTTGGTATTAACTCATGAAAAAAAAAATGCTGGCACCAGTCTCTGAACACTAATTCTTTACTCCCCTGAGCCTCCCTCACCCCAGCATCCTCCCTCTCCCCAACTTCCAAGAATACACTCCGCCCAATTTGGTGTGCTTATGAGCATATTCAGATAACAACTGGCTCTCTGAATAACATGCTATCACAGCCACCATGTGGGAAGTACTGTCTTGTGCATTTTTTGGTATTTGTGAACTTCTGGGAATATATTTGTTGAAAACTCATTTCTCTGTTTTAAACTTATGCAAAATAAGCATTATTTTCGCACTTCGTGTTTCTTTGTATTTTGTGTAGATGATTCAACTGGCTAAGGGGAGAGAAGAGAAGGAGAGAGGAGGGAGGGGAAGGGGAGATACCTTTTCCACCAAGCACCGCACCATTTCCATCTGAGCCCTCTCCAGGGATTCATCAATCTTCGTGTGGTACTGGTGCTGCCACACACACACACACACACACACACACACACACACACACACACACACACACACACACACACACAAAACATGCACATGATACACAAGTTTGAACAGAGAGTCAACTGCATTAAAACATTCGTAAAAAAGACCACTGGACACCAAAGAATGTTTAGAAACATAAAATGACCATGGGATATTTCTACAGTGCTCCTTGAAACACTTTACAATCTGAAATGAGTAGTCAAAAACAAGTTACACAAAAGTGTGCATGACATAGCTAACCCTATTATCTCCCTCCTCCTCCATCCCCCTCCTGCCCATCTTGCCCCCCACCCCCACCCCTCCCCTCCCCTCCACCCCTTTTCCCTTAACACACAAGCACAGATAGACACAGACACGAAGGTACACACAGTACATGACACAAGCACCTCTGCCTTAAACACTAACCCTGTCTACTGTACACACACACACACACACACACACACACACACACACACACACACACACACACACACACACACACACACACACACACACACACACACACACACACACACACACACACACACACACACACACACCTGCTTCCCCTCTTCTTTCCCCCTAACCTGCCTCTGGTCCTAGTGCCTACCACACACACACACCTGCTTCCCCTCTTCTCTCCCCCTAACCTGCCTCTGGTCCTAGTGCCTACCACACACACACACACCTGCTTCCCCTCTTCTCTCCCCTAACCTGCCTCTGGTCCTAGTGCCTACCACACACACACACACACTGCTTCCCCCCTTCTCTCCCCCTAACCTGCCTCTGGTCCTAGTGCCTACCACACACACACACACCTGCTTCCCCTCTTCTCTCCCCCTAACCTGCCTCTGGTCCTAGTGCCTACCACACATACACACACCTGCTCCCCCTCTTCTCTCCCCCTAACCTGCCTCTGGTCCTAGTGCCTACCACACACACACACACCTGCTTTCCCTTCTTCTCTCCCCCTAACCTGCCTCTGGTCCTAGTGCCTACCACACACACACACACCCGCTTCCCCTCTTCTCTCCCCCTAACCTGCCTCTGGTCCTAGTGCCTACCACACACACACACACCCGCTTCCCCTCTTCTCTCCCCCTAACCTGCCTCTGGTCCTAGTGCCTACACACACACACACACCCGCTTCCCCCTTCTCTCCCCCTAACCTGCCTCTGGTCCTAGTGCCTACCACACACACACACACCCCTTCCCCCCTTCTCTCCCCCTAACCTGCCTCTGGTCCTAGTGCCTACCACACACACACACCACCCGCTTCCCCTCTTCTCTCCCCCTAACCTGCCTCTGGTCCTAGTGCTACCACACACACACACACACACACCTGCTTCCCCTCTTCTCTCCCCCTAACCTGCCTCTGGTCCTAGTGCCTGCCACACACACACACACACCTGCTTCCCCTCTTCTCTCCCCTAACCTGCCTCTGGTCCTAGTGCCTACCACACACACACACACCTGCTTCCCCTCTTCTCTCCCCCTGACCTGCCTCTGGTCCTAGTGCCTACCACACACACACACACACACTGCTTCCCCTCTTCTCTCTCCCCCTGACCTGCCTCTGGTCCTAGTGCCTACCACACACACACACACCTGCTTCCCCTCTTCTCTCCCCCCCTGACCTGCCTCTGGTCCTAGTGCCTACCACACACACACACACACCTGCTTCCCCTCTTCTCTCCCCCTGACCTGCCTCTGGTCCTAGTGCCTACCACACACACACACACCTGCTTCCCCTCTTCTCTCCCCCTAACCTGCCTCTGGTCCTAGTGCCTACCACACACACACACCTGCTTCCCCTCTTCTCTCCCCCTGACCTGCCTCTGGTCCTAGTGCCTACCATGTTCTGGCCGTGGTCCAGGGCACAGAGGTGCAGAGCCTTGTTCTTGCAGTCGATGATCACGTTCATCATGGTGCACATCTCCGTGTAGGTGATGTAGTCCGTGCTCTTCCCCCCCTTACGCAGCCACTGCTCAAAGCTCTTCAGGGTTCTGCAGGGGCCATTTACACACACATGGATAAACAATGACTGCGCATAATGCTAAAAAAATATAAAATGTCTGCATCTATCAAAAAGTATGTGAATATATGGACAGAAAGTGAGAGAAAGAGACAAGACAGACAGACAGACAGACACAGACAGACAGAAAAAAAGACAGAGAGAGAGAAACAGAGACAGGGACAAACAGAGCGAGAGATAGACACATTACTGAATAGACAAGGATGAACATTTATGACAGATGGAGTGGATTATCAAAGAAATGAAGATGAACATTTCTGACAGATGAAATAATTGAACAAAGAAGAACATTCCTTACAGATGAAACAATTTATTAACACAAAAATGAACATCTCTGACAGATGAGATCATTGAACAAAGAAGAACATTCCTTACAGACGAAACAAATTATTAAACAAAAATGAACATCTCTGACAGATGAGATCACTGAACAAAGAAGAACATTCCTTACAGATGAAACAAATTAATAAAGAAAAATGAACATCTCTTACAGATGAGATCGTTGAACAAAGAAGAGCATTTCTTACAGATGAAACAAATTATTAAACAAAAATGAACATCTCCGACAGATGAGATCACTGAACAAAGAACATTTCTTATAGATGAAACAAATCATTAAACAAAAAATGAACATCTCTGACAGAAGCACCACATCATGAAAAACAAAAATGAACATCTCTGACAGATAAGATCGTTGAACAAAGAAGAGCATTTCTTACAGATGAAACAAATTATTAAACAAAAATGAACATCTCTCTGACAAATGAGATCGTTGAACAAAGAAGAGCATTTCTTACAGATGAAACAAATTATTAATCAAATATGAAAATCTCTGACAGATGAGATCGCTGAACAAAGAAGAACATTCCTTACAGATGAAACAAATCATTAAACAAAAATGTACATCTCTGACAGATGAGATCGTTGAACAACCAAGAACATTCCTTACAGACGAAAACAAATCATAAACAAAAATGAACATCTCTGACAGAAGCACCACATCATGGAACAGACAAGGATGATTATTTCTGACGGAATAACAACTGGTTCTTCACACAAGCAGAACATGTCTGACAGACAGTACAGGACATTCAACAAAGAAGAAACACCTCTGACACATGGCATGGATCATTCAAAGAAAGACGAACACTTTCTGACAGGTTGAACGCATGATTCACAGTAGAGCGGCAGACCTTTTAGCGGCAGCTTCGATCATGTCTGCCGCCGCCATCAGTTTCAGGCGGTGGTCCAGGTGGTCAGCGAACAACACCTCCTCCGGCCAGTGCAGGTCGCGGATGAACGACTGCAAGGCGTCCAGCTTCCACAGCATGTCCTCTGAGGTGGCACAGCCATTGCTGGACACAGAGAGTTAACACTTAGAGCACCTGGACACAGACAGTTAACACTTAGAGCACCTGAACACAGACAGTTACACTTAGAGCACCTGAACACAGACAGTTACACTTAGAGCACCTGGACACAGACAGTTACACTTAGAGCACCTGGACACAGACAGTTAACACTTAGAGCACCTGGACACAGACAGTTAACACTTAGAGCACCTGGACACAGACAGTTAACACTTAGAGCACCCTGGACACAGACAGTTAACACTTAGAGCACCTGGACACAGACAGTTGACCCTTAGAGCACCTGGACACAGACATTACACTTAAAGCACCTGGACACAGTTAACACTTGGAGCACCTGGACACAGACAGTTAACACTTAGAGTACCTGGACACAGTAACACTTAGAGCACCTGGACACAGACAGTTACACTTAGAGCACCTGGACACAGACAGTTACACTCAGAGCACCTGGACACAGACAGTTACACTTACAGCACCTGGACACAGACAGTTACACTTAGAGCTCCTGGACACAGACAGTTAACACTAAGAGCATTTTACCACAGCACATGTTTCCAAGTGAAGCTGCTCCTCAGCACAGCATTACACCTAGAATTTACCACAGCATGTGTTTCCATGTGAAGCTGCTGTTCAACACAGCATTACTCCTAGAATTTCCACAGCATGAATTTCCATGTGGCACAGCATTACACTTAGTGTTTACCACAGCATGTGTTTTCATGTGGCACAGTATTACACTTAAGTGTCTACCACAGCATGTGTGTCCATGTGGCACATCATTACACTTCAGTGTCTACCACAGCATGTGTTTCCATGTGGCACAGCATTACACTTAAGTGTCTACCACAGCATGTTTCCATGTGGCACAGTATTACACTTAGCGTCTACCACAGTATGTGTGTCCATGTGGCACAGCATTACACTTAATTGTCTACCACAGCATGTGTGTCCATGTGGCACGGCATTACACTTAAGTGTCTACCACAGCATGTGTGTCCATGTGGCACAGCATTACTCTTAAGTGTCTACCACAGCATGTGTGTCCATGTGGCACAGCATTACACTTAAGTGTCTACCACAGCATGTGTTTCCATGTGGCACAGCACTACACTTAAGTGTCTACCACAGCATGTGTGTCCATGTGGCACGGCACTACACTTAAGTGTCTACCACAGCATGTGTGTCCATGTGGCACAGCATTACACTTAAGTGTCTACCACAGCATGTGTGTCCATGTGGCACAGCTGTTCATGGGCACAGCATTACACCTAGTATATACCACAGCCTGTGTTTCCCTGTGGCACAACCGTTACTGGACACAGCCTTACACCTAGTGTTTTACCACAGCATGCGTTTCTATGTGCCACAGCTGTTCCTGGACACATGGTGTTCCTGTGCTTGCCTCAGCATGTCTTCTGAAGTGACATAGTCATTACTGAATACCCACACAGTACGACAGTGTTCACACCACCTCAGCTGTTTTAATGTGACGTAGTCGTACTGAACACCCACACAGTATGACAGTGTTCACCACCTCAGCTGTTTGGATGTGACGTAGTCGTAACTGAACACCCACACAGTATGACAGTGTTTCATCACCTCAGCTGTTTGGATGTGACACTGAAAACCCACACAGTACTTCAGCGTTCACCACCTCAGCTGTTTGGATGTGACACAGTCATTACTGAAAACCCACACAGCACTACAGCGTTCACCACCTCAGCTGTTTGGATGTGACACAGTCATTACTGAAAAACCCACACAGCACTACAGCGTTCACCACCTCAGCTGTTTGGATGTGACACAGTCATTACTGAAAACCCACACAGCACTACAGCGTTCACCACCTCAGCTGTTTGGATGTGACACAGTCATTACTGAAAACCCACACAGCACTACAGCATTCACCACCTCAGCTGTTTGGATGTGACACAGTCATTACTGAAAACCCACACAGCACTACAGCGTTCACCACCTCAGCTGTTTGGATATGACACAGTCATTACTGAAAACCCACACAGCACTACAGCGTTCACCACCTCAGCTGTTTGGATGTGACACTGAAAACCCACACAGTACAACTGTGTTCACCACCTCAGCTGTTTGTTCTCTTGTATCTCCCTCATCACCATCCTCACACATACACACTGATTCCTCCACTCTCTTTCACCTCCCTCATCACCATCCTCACACATACACACCGATTCCTTCGCTCCCTTCCACCTCCCTCATCACCATCCTCTCACACACACACACTGCTTTCTTCCCTCTCCTCTCCCCTGCCTATCTCCTCTCTCCCACACCCGTATGACCACTACTGCCTCTCCCTCCAAGCCTCAGAAAGACAAGGGTTCCATCGGATCCACCCCATCCACCACCCACATACACGTGCCCCTTCCTCACACCCCTGTGCTGGACTCACCCTTGCATGTGTCCCACTTCTCTCCCTCGAAGCCCTTGTGGATGGACTGGGCAATGGAGGACTCCATCAGGTCCACGTAGCGGACCACCTGGGGGGCGAACACGTCCCGCAGCTGTTGGTGGAACCGGCGTTACACAGGTTCTCTGGAGGGGACAAAAAGGTTACATTGCTTGGTTGTTTTCCTGTGTGTGTGTGTGTGTGTGTGTGTGTGTGTGTGTGTGTGTGTGTGAGTGTGTGTGCGAGTGTGTGTGCATGCGTGTGTGTGAATCGTTTCCCTTGCGTGTGTGAGTGTGTGTGTGTGTGTGTGTGTGTGTGTGTGTGTGTGTGTGTGTGTGTGTGTGTGAATCATTTCCCTTGTGTGTGTGTGTGTGTGTGTGTGTGTGTGTGTGTGTGTGTATGTGTGTGTGTGTCTGTACTGTTGTAGTTCTTGAAACTCAGCAAAAATCAGGACCATTCCGTTTCCTTTGCATATTTCTCAATATCTTTCAACAGACTGCATTTTACTATAGTTTTTAACAGATTTTTTTTTCTTTGTATTGGATAAAGTTCTTTCAAGGGAATTCACATTTGCATATACAATACAAACACTAAAAACAAAAGTTGGCAAAACAAGCATTTTCAATTTCATGAAACGACAAACTTTATCATGAGGCAAGAATGCTGTCACCAAAAACAGCAGCATTAAGTTTAAACATACAAAAAAAGGAGACAAAACAGTGACAGGAGTATTTGCTTGGCTACAAAAAAAAAGACAGCAAGTTGATATGTCAAAACTGTGTCACAGCTCATTCAAAGTCAGCTGCTACGTCCAAACGTCCAAACGGTTTTATCACCAAATCATCACACCAACATTCCCAAAAAAAAAAACCTTAACGGGGCAAACTACTCTCTGGACAACTAGAGAGTGGGAAGCAATGACACATCTGACACCAGTCTCTGATGATGGCAGGTGATGCTTAAGCCAAAGCCCTCTAAAAGATTGTACGACCAAGTCGCTGGCAAGAAAGTAATTTAAGCAACATAATATAATGGTAGCTGGCAAAAGGGAGCAACTGCAACAATTCATTGCATATGGCGTATCAGCTGTGTCACATGGTCACAATGCTGAGGGACTCTGCTGACATGCCAACCAGTTTTATGTGGAGGAATTTCTGGTCCATTAGCACTGTGCAAGAGTTATTTGAGGAAGACAAGAAAATGGCACACTGGTGAAATCAGACTCAGTTCTTGGTGATGAGTACCTTATCGAGCCCATAAGTATCAAATTATTTTTAAGCGAAATACTTTATCAAGTAACTTTAACTTACTACTGCGGTAGACAAACGACAGAACAATTAAAAAAAAATTACCTCACCACCCCCCCTCCCATTTCACACCATCCCCGCCCCCCTCCCCACCCTGTGAATTCAAAGTTGCACACCGAGTTTTGTGTAAAGAAGTACTTGATGTTCATGCATGTGCGTGTGTGCATGCGTGCATGTGTGTGTTTATAACTGACCATTGAAGTCTTTCACCATCAGGACACTGACTCCAACACACCATATCTGAATCATCTCATTCACTTTCACCAAAGTTTAAATCAAGCAATCACGCTTGTCTAGTCTGTACTGATGTTTGAGTCATCATTGTGCCATCCTGCTTAATGGTTTGTGTCGCTGTCACTGTCATGTGTTGTTGTCATACCTAATACTTCTAAAAAAAAAAAAAAAAAAAAAAAAAAAAAAAAAAAAAAATTCTTGGCCAGCTCTGAAGGCACTGAAAAAGGTACCCCTAGAACTGAAACTACCTGTGCAGAACGCTATTTTTTAATGCTCACTGGTACCCGAATCACCAGTATGCAAACAGACAGTAGGTTGATTCCTCCACCGATGGACATGGTAATGTGTGAACAATGGTGGATGGGCAGATAGGAATGGATCAGTGGTTCCTAGGTTAGTCCTTCCATTGTGACTGATCTCACCATCGGTGCGGAGGTAGCCGTTGAGCAGCTGGAAGAGCGGGAAGCTGTCCCAGGTGTCTGGGGGCTGAGTGTCCAGCACAGCGTTCATGTCCACCCCGAACAGCGACCAGAAGATCTCCGCATGCTCCACCAACAGGTCGCTGAACCAGGCAAACGCCTGCACACCCCACACACACCCCTTCCTCAAACAATGCTAATACCAGCACGCCCCACTTCCTCAAACAATTCTAATGCCTGCGGTCCCCACACACCTCTTCCTCAAACAATGCTAATGTTTGTAGACCCTACTTCCTCAAACAATGCTTATGTGTGCACACCCCACACTCCTTCCTCAAACAATGCTAATGCCTGCACACCCCACACACCCCTTCCTCAAACAATGCTGATGCCTGCAAACCCCACACACCCCTTCTTCAAACAATGCTAATGCCTGCAAACCCCACACCCTTCTTCAAACAATGCTAATACCTGCAAACCCCACACCCCTTCTTCAAACAATACTAATACCTGTAAATCCCACACACCCCTTCTTCAAACAATGTTGATGCCTGCAAACCCCACACCCCTTCCTCAAACAATGCTAAAACCTGTACATCCCATACACCCCTTCCTCAAACAATGCTAATGCCTACACACCCCACACCCCTTCTTCAAACAATGCTAATGCCTGCACACCCACACCCCTTCTTCAAACAATGCTAATGCCTGCTGCACCCCAACACCCCTTCCTCAAACATTGCTAATGCCTCTACACCCCACACACCCCCTTCCACAAACAATGCTAATGCCTGCACACCCCCCTTCCTCAAACAATGCTAATGCCTCTACATCCCACACACCCCTTCCTCAAACAACAAATGCGCCCAATGCTAATGCCTGCACACCCCACACACACCCCTTCCTCAAACAATGCTAATGCCTGCAAACCCCACACACACCCTTCTTCAAACAATGCTAATGCCTGCACAACCCTTCCTCAACAATGCTAATGCCTGCACACCCCTTCTTCAAACAATGCTAATGCCTGCAAACCCCACACACCCCTTCTTCAAACAATGCTAATGCCTGCACACCCCCTTCATCAAACAATGCTAATGCTAATGCCTGCACACCCCACACACTCCCTCCTCAAACAATGCTAACGCCTGCACACCCCACACACTCCTTCCTCAAACAATGCTACGCCTGCCTGCACTCAAACAATGCTAATGCCCCACACACCACCCCTTCCTCAAACAATGCTAATGCCTGCAAACCCACACACCCCTTCTTCAAACAATGCTAATGCCTGCACAACCCTTCTTCAAACAATGCTAATGCCTGCACACCCCTTCTTCAAACAATGCTAATGCCCTGCACACCCCACACACCCCTTCCTCAAACAATGCTAATGCCTGCACACCACACACACACCCCTTCTTCAAACAATGCTAATGCCTGCACACTCCTTCTTCAAACAATGCTAATGCCTGCACACCCCACACACCCTTTCCTCAAAAAATGCTAATGCCTGCACACCCCTTCCTCAAACAATGCTAATGCCTGCACACCCCTTCCTCAAACAACGCTAATGTCTGCACCCCCCACACACCCCTTCCTCAAACAATGCTAATGCCTGCACACCCCTTCCTCAAACAATGCTCATGCCTCTACATCCCACACACCCTTTCCTCAAATAATGCTATCACCTGCACTCCCCACACACCCCTTCCTCAAACAAAACAAACATTTGTATTCCCTATATATCCTTTCCTCAAACAAAGCTAACACCTGCACACTCCACACACCCCTTCCTCAAACAACACAAACACCTGCACTCCCCACATACCCCTTCCTCAAACAACACCTGCACACTCCACACACCCCTTCCTCAAACAACACCTGCACACTCCACACACACCCTTCCTCAAACAACACAAACACCTGCACTCCCCACACACCCCTTCCTCAAACAACACCTGCACTCCCCCACACACCCCTTCCTCAAACAACACTAACACCTACACTCCCCACACACATTTTACTCAACAATACAAACATCTGCATGTCCTATATACCCTTTCCTCAAACAACACTAACACCTGCACACTCCACACACACCCCTTCCTCAAACAACACTTTACACTCCCTACACACCCCTTCCTCAAACAACACCTGCACACTCCACACACCCCTTTCTCAAACAACACCTGCACACTCTCCACACACCCCTTCCTCAACACAACACAAACACCTGCACACTCCACACACCCCTTCCTCACACAACACAAACACCTACACTCCCCACACACACCCCTTCCTCAAACAACACAAACGCCTACACACCCCCACACACCCCTTCCTCAAACAACACAAACACCTACACTCCTCACCCCCCTTCCTCAAACAATACAAACACCTACACTCCCCATACCCCCCTTCCTCAAACAACGCTAACACCTGCACATTCCACATACTCCTTCCTCTAACAACACAAACACCTACACTCCCCACACACCCCTTCCTCAAACAACACAAACACCTACACTCCCCACACACCCCTTCCTCACACAACACAAACACCTACACTCCCCACACACCCCCTTCCTCAAACAACACAAACACCTACACTCCCACACACCCCTTCCTCAAACAACACAAACACCTACACTCCTCACACCCCCCTTCCTCAAACAATACAAACACCTACACTCCCCACACCCCCCTTCCTCAAACAACACAAACACGTACACCCTACACACACCCCTTCCTCTAACAACACAAACACCTACACCTCCCCACACCCCCCTTCCTCAAACAACACAAACACCTACACTCCCTACACACCCCTTCCTCAAACAACACAAACACGTACACTCCCCACACACCCCTTCCTCAAAACACACACAAAACCCTACACTCCCCACACACCCCTTCCTCAAACAACACAAACACCTACACTCCTCACACACCCCTTCCTCAAACAACACAAACACCTACACTCCCCACACCCCCCTTCCTCAAACAACGCTAACACCTGCACATTCCACATACTCCTTCCTCTAACAACACACAACACCACACTCCACCACCCCCTTCCTCAACAACACAAGCACCTACACTCCCCACACACCCCTTCCTCAAACAACACCCTGCACACTCCACATACCCCTTCCTCAAAAACAACACAAACACCCCACCCCCCCACACACCCCTTCCTCAAACAACACAAACACCTACACTCCCCACACACATTTCACTCAAACAATGCAAACATCTGCATGCCCTATATACCCTTTCCTCAAACAACACTAAAACCTACACTCCCCACACACCCCTTCCTCAAACAACGCTAACACCTGCACACTCCACACACCCCTTCCTCAAACAACACAAACACCTACAGTCCTCACACACCCCTTCCTCAAACAACACAAACACCTACACTACACTCCCACACCCCCCTTCCTTCCTCAACACAAACTAACACCTGCACACTCCACACACCCCTTCCTCAAACAACACAACACCTACACTCCCCAAACACCCCTTCCTCAAACAACACAAACACCTACACTCCTCACACCCTTCCTAAAACAATGCTAACTCCTGCACCCCCCTTCCTCAAACAACACCTGCATACCCCCACACACTCCTTCCTAAATCTGTGCAAATATCTCAACACTCCCACACACCTTCCTCAAACAGAGCTAACACCTGCCTACCCCACACATCCCTTCCTCAAACTCAGGACTAGTCACACAAACACATACACATATGTCACTCAAAAACAAAAATCATGCATACAGCACACACACACACACTCACCACATATGCAGTTGTGCACAAAATGCACATCATACAGACAGGTATGATGACTTCACACATCTCTCATCATCAAACCATGCATCTACCTCTCACACCATGCTATCACAGTGACTGAACACACACACACACTGCACACCATAAACATATATTTCACAATCACTCAATAAAACTGGACACTAGCTGCATGTATCATAGTAGAACAAAGCTGAACAGCACAAACACACATAATCACTCACTGCAATGTGAAAAACACACACACACATCAGAGACCACATAATACTTCCAAACTGAAAAAAAAACAATATGGACATCACAGCTATGTATCTCTCACAGCCTTTGACCCAAAGCAACAGCGCACCCCTCTATTGCAAAAGAGATCCAGACAATCAACACAGTCACAATACTAATCATGATCATACTGAATGATAAAGAGCAGTTCACTCTATGTGCCCCTTTCCTCTCTTTATCACAACACTGAATCAGACAACAGCACACCCCATTTCCCTGATCATGACACTGAAACCAGGTAACTGCACATCTCCACACATTTTCCAGCTTACAACACTGAACAAGGCAACTGCACATCTCACACATCTCCTTCATCACAAAACTGAACTAAACAAACAACATCCCAACACATCTCCTTAATCACAACGACGAACCAACTGTACATCCTACACATCTCCCTGATCACAACACTGAACCAACTGTGTACATCACACACATCTCCCTGATCACAACACTGAACCAGCCGTACATCATACACATCTCCCTGATCACAACACTGAACCAACTGTACATCCCACACATCTCCCTGATCACAACACTGAACCAACTGTACACCTAGCACATCCCTGATCACAACACTGAACCAACTGTACACCTAGCACATCTCCCTGATCACAACACTGAACCAACTGTACATCCCACACATCTCCCTGATCACAACACTGAACCAACTGTACACCTAGCACATATCCCTGAACACAACACTGAACCAACTGTACACACACACAGCACATCTCCCTGATCACAACACTGAACCAACTGTACACCCGCATACATCTCCCTGATCACAACACTGAACCAACTGTACATTTCACACATCTCCCTGATCACACAACACTTAACCAACTGTACATCCCACACATCTCCCTGATCACAACACTTAACCAACTGTACATCCCACACATCTCCCTGATCACAACACTGAACCAACTGTACACTTAGCACATTTCCTGATCACAACACTGAACCAACTGTACACCCTAGCACATCTCCCTGATCACAACACTGAACCAACTGTACACCCAGCACATCTCCCTGATCACAACACTTAACCAACTGCACATCCCCACACACATCTCCCTGATCACAACACTGAACCAACTGTACACTTAGCACATCTCCCTGATCACAACACTGAACCAACTGTACACTTAGCACATCTCCCTGATCACAACACTGAACCAACTGTACACCTAGCACATCTCCCTAATCACAACACTGAACCAACTGTACATCCCACACATCTCCCTGATCACAACACTGAACCCAACTGTACACCTAGCACATCTCCCTGATCACAACACTGAACCAACTGTATACCTAGCACACCTCTCTGATCACAACACTGAACCAACTGTACACCTAGCACATCTACCTGATCACAACACTGAACCAACTGTACACCTAGCACATCTCCCATATCACAGCACTTAACCAACTGTACACATAGCACATCTCCCTGATCACAACACTGAACTAACTGTACACCTAGTACATCTCCCTGATCACAACACTGAACCAACTGTACACCTAGCACATCTCCCTGATCACAACAGAACCACTGTACACTTAGCACATCTCCCATATCACAACACTTAACCAACTGTACACCCTGCACATCTCCCTGATCACAACACTGAACCAACTGTACACCCCGCATACATCTCCCTGATCACAACACTGAACCAACTGTACACCCTGCACATCTCCCTGATCACAACACTGAACCAACTATGTACATCACACACATCTCCCTGATCACAACACTGAACCAACTGTACATCCCACACATCTCCCTGATCACAACACTGAACCAACTGTACATCCCACACATCTCCCTGATCACAACACTGAACCAAACTGTACACCTAGCACATCTCCCTGATCACAACACGGAACCAACACTGTACACCCCAGCACATCTCCCTGATCACAACACTGAACCAACTGCACATCCCACACATCTCCCTGATCACAACACTGAACCAACTGTACACTTAGCACATCTCCCTGATCACAACACTGAACCAACTGTACACTCAGCACATCTTCCTGATCACAACAACTGACCCAACTGTACACCTAGCACATCTCCCTATCACACAACACTGAACCAACTGTACACCCCGCATACATCTCCCTGATCACAACACTGAACCAACTGTTCACCTAGCACATCTCCCTGATCTCAACACTGAACCAACTGTACACCCTGCATACATCTCCCTGATCACAACACTGAACCAACTGTACACCTAGCACATCTCCCTGATCTCAACACTGAACCAACTGTACACTCTGCATACATCTCCCATATCACAACACTGAACCAACTGTACACATAGCACATCTCCCTGATCACAACACTGAACCAGCTGTACACCCCGCATACATCTCCCTGATCACAACACTGAACCAACTGTATACCCCGCATACATCTCCCTGATCACAACACTGAACCAACTGTACACCCGCATACATCTCCCTGATCACAACACTGAACCAACTGTACATCCCCCACACATCTCCCTGATCACAACACTGAACCAACTGTACACCCCACATACATCTCCCTGATCACAACACTGAACCAACTGTACACTCCACCACATACTCCCTGATCACAACACTGAACCAACTGTACACTTAGCACATCTCCCATATCACAACACTTAACCAACTGTACACACCTGCACATCTCCCTGATCACAACACTGAAACCAACTGTACACCCCGCATACATCTCCCATATCACAACACTGAACCAACTGTACACCTAGCACATCTCCCTGATTTCAACACTGACCAACTGTACACCCTGCATACATCTCCCTGATCACAACACTGAACCAACTGTACACCTAGCACATCTCCTGATCTCAACACTGAACCAACTGTACACTCCGCATACATCTCCCATATCACAACACTGAACCAACTGTACACCTAGCACATCTCCCTGATCACACACACTGAAGCAGCTGTACACACCCCCGCATACATCTCCCTGATCACAACACTGAACCAACTGTATACCCCGCATACATCTCCCTGATCACAACACTGAACCAACTGTACACCCGCATACATCTCCCTGATCACAACACTGAACCAACTGTACACCTAGCCCATCTCCCTGATCACAACACTGAACCAACTGTACACTCCACATACATCTCCCTGATCACAACACTGAACCAACTGTACACTCCACATACATCTCCCTGATCACAACACTGAACCAACTGTACACCTAGCACATCTACCTGATCACAACACTGAACCAACTGTACACCTAGCACATCTCCCATATCACAGCACTTAACCAACTGTACACATAGCACATCTCCCTGATCACAACACTGAACTAACTGTACACCTAGTACATCTCCCTGATCACAACACTGAACCAACTGTACACCTAGCACATCTCCCTGATCACAACACTGAACCAACTGTACACTTAGCACATCTCCCATATCACAACACTTAACCAAACTGTACACCCTGCACATCTCCCTGATCACAACACTGAACCAACTGTACACCCCGCATACATCTCCCATATCACAGCACTGAACCCAACTGTACACCTAGCACATCTCCCTGATCACAACACTGAACCAACTGTACATCCCACACATCTCCCTGATCACAACACTGAACCAACTGTACACCTAGCACATCTCCCTGATCACAACACTGAACCAACTGTACATCCCACACATCTCCCTGATCACAACACTGAACCAACTGTACACCCCGCATACATCTCCCTGATCACAACACTGAACCAACTGTACACTAGCACATCTCCCTGATCACAACACTGAACCAACTGTATACCTAGCACACACCTCTCTGATCACAACACTGAACCAACTGTACACCTAGCACATCTCCCTGATCACAACACTGAACCAACTGTACAACTAGCACATCTCCCTGTTCACAACACTGAACCAAACAATGTAAATCGATCTCCCTCATCACAACACTAAATCAGACAAACAACTATACACCCCACACATATCTCCCTAATCATATTAACGAGACAACCACAAACCCACCACTTCTCCCTAATCACAACAATGAAATCAACAAAACAACTGTACACCCTACACACCTTCCTAACCACAAAAGTTAGCCAGACAACTGTACAACCCTTGTCCCCCTAATCCCGACACTGGACCAACCAAACAACTCCACCCTTGCCCTTCCTTGTAATGCCACCACAACCATCCCCCTCCCCTCCCAACACTCTCTCTCCCCATTCTTCTGCCTCCACTCCCCCCCCCCCCCCCCCCCCCCCCCCCTCCACCTCCACCTCACACAAACAGTTAGTATCAGTCAAACAGAACTATCATAATCTATTGAAATATGAAGTGCTGTTTAAAAGAAGAGGAGGCATGATTTAAAAACTAAAAATCTTTTACATTTCTAAACTGCTATGTCTTTTCCTGTATGCCCAGGAAAACTTTGTTGAAAGTAATTTTATGATAATTTGAAACTGGTAAAATCATTTAAGCAGACAGGGGCTGTAAACTTACAAATTGGACTGAACTATAACAACAACAGCAACAACAAAAAGCACACATTAAGAACAGAGTCAACGTTATCATCATCATTGTCATCTGTCTTGCAACCCAAGGACAGCAGAGACACCACTGACAACCCTGCTTTTGTTGCAGTGCTCTGAAGGCCTCCGTGAGCTGGCGAATGTCCGACTGGTGCATTCCCTGATGTCCTCCCACCTCTTTATCTACTGCTGTTCTTCTCCTATGCCCTCTGAGATCCCCTCATGTTGTCACCCCCCCCCCCCCCCCCCCCCCCCCCCCATCTCCTTTTCTGTTGCCTAGCCTTTGCCTGACACCGTGTTCTGTATGTTGGGTTTTGTCAGGCTGGCCGTTACTGAATGTATCCACACTTGTTTTCTCTTTCTAATCTTGAACAATGGTGATCAGGTCATCTGATGGCTTGTCTGACTGTTGCAGACTCTCTTAAAAATCTTACAGTAGCATTTGACTTCCACACTTTTTTTTACCATATTCTACAGTGAGCATTTTACATGCACACAGGAAAGTGGACATCAGTAACGAATGCATGAAGTTGACTTCTTTGTTGTGTTATTGTTGTTGTCGTACCCTGGCTAAAAGACTCCAGGATCATCCAAACAGCCAAAGTACTTGAACACTATGGTACAAATGCATCAGCTGGGGATGAGAACATTACGTGTGTGACTGTTTTTGATACCCCCTGCCACATGCGCAGCAACACTCCGACTTCGGGGGATTTTGGAGACTGATAATGTTATGCTGGGGGTTTGTCACAACTGAAGACACTCCCCGCATAACTATGCAGAGCGTAATAACATTTTGATGTAGCCCTGATGCTCCAGCCTGTGTCAACTGGCCTGACACAGCCTTAAGCCAAGGCAGCTTGACTTCTTCAAATGCATGAGATTTGCCGTCAGGTGAAAAGGTCCTCAATCCCATCAGCACTGCTGCTGTGTGCTGTTCTGGCCTGGAATTTTGTTTGGTATCATTCATTTTGTGAAATTGCGCTTCAGTACTTGACAATTTTAAATGTCTAGCTATACGTTGTAATTTCTCTCTCAATGTCCCTTGAACATTCTGGTCAAGACTTGTCTTCAGTGCACAAATCTCCATACCATTCTCCTGACCTGTTCTGTCCAGGCCATCTACAAGTCTTGCTGAATCTCAGTATTGCTCAGTATTGTCTTTATAAAAAACTTGAATTGGTGATTGTCCTGCCACCAATGCACACCAATCCTCTGTTGTCTTCCAGTATGTCCACTGGCCTTTCTTGACAGATGCTGAACAAGATGGGAGGGATCTAGTTGCAAAGTGAGGCGACTGTCGGCGGAAATATAAAGGGGCAAGGGTAGTGGTAGGAGTTTCTGGTCATACCACACAGAAAACTTCTTGTTGTACAAGACAACCATAGGAATGAGCAAAAAGATGGGAGAGATCAACAGCCCTGTTTGACACCAACAGTGGTTCTGGAGAATTTGCCAATGCTTCCATTGAACAGGACCATACCTATATGACTTTGTCATGCAGACATTTGATTACTTATCATATTGACACCAATGCAGAACCTTCTCATGGTGCTTCAATGCGCTGCATATTGTGCATGATGTGTCCAATCAAATGCCTACTTCAGGTCTGTGAGGACATATTACAGATTGTGCTGAAACTCTGGATTTTTTCCCCCCAATTATATGCACACACAACATCTAAATACTTTAAACTTCATTAGCTGTTTATGTTTGATGTTTTCTTTTCATTCTTCGTTTGTCTGTCCTGCTGTACTAGACTGATGCAACTATGTAAGTGCTGTTCACAGGTCCGTTCCGATTTTTTCTCAACAGTTGTTCATTCCTCACATCTCTGATGGTTTCCATTTCTGAACTGACTTTTTTCTTTAGTCCTGTATGGCAGATTACATGTTTTGTCCTGACATTAAGCTAACATAACTACATGCAGAAGACATTTTCTGAGCTCTCTTTTAGAAAAAAAAGCAACTGGGAAAAAAAACTTAGCTGGATTTTCTTTCTCTCCCTACCTGGTTCCTACCCCTGGCTGACTCTTACTGACAGCCTAGCTTGCAGTAGGAAGACAGGAACCAGCAATACTAACTTGATGAATGTGTCTCTAAGAGAACTGCTCAAAGTTCCTGCCCAACTCTGTAGGATCCGTATATTTCTCAGGCCTGGATGACACCAGCATTTACAATGAAAGGCTGTGGACTGGAGGACTGGGCTGAAAGGAATGTCATCAGGACAGGGGTGACAGGAATGTCATCAGGAGGACGGGGTGAAAGGAATGTCATCAGGACAGGGGTGACAGGAATGTCATCAGGAGGACGGGGGTGAAAGGAATGTCATCAGGAGGACAGGGGTGAAAGGGATGTCATCAGGAGGACAAGGGTGAAAGGTAAGATAATGTTGCTTATAGCCCAGCCAACTGCAAAGGGCCACATCAGGGCTGAGGGGTGAAAGGAAAGTCATCAGGAGGACAGGGGTTTTAAGATTAAGATTAAAATTATAGTCCCGTCAACAGCAGAGGTAGGACAGGGGTTAAAGGAATGTCTTCAGGATAGGGGTGATAGGAATGTCATCAGGAGGAGGGGGGAAAGGAATGTCATCAGGACAGGGGGGGAAAGGAATGTCATCAGGAGGACAGGGGGGAAAGGAATGTCATCAGGAGGACAGGGGTGAAAGGAATGTCATCAGGAGAACAGGGGTGAAAGGAATGTCATCAGGAGGACAGGAGCGAAAGGAATGTCATCAGGAGGACATTGGTGAAGGAATGTCATCAGGAGGTCAGGGGAGAAAGGAATGTCATCAGGAGGTCAGGGGAGAAAGGAATGTCATCAGAGGGACAGGGGTGAAAGGAATGTCATCAGGAGGACAGGGGTGAAAGGAAAGTCATCAGGAGGACAGGGTGTGAAAGGAATGTCATCAGGACAGGGGTGAAAGGAATGTCATAAGGACAGGGGTGTGATAGGAATGTCATCAGGAGGACAGGGGTGAAAGGAATGTCATAAGGAGGACAGGGGTGAAAGGAAAGTCATCAGGAGGACAGGGGTGAAAGGAATGTCATGAGGAGAACAGGGGTGAAAGGAATGTCATCAGGACAGGAGTGAAAGGAATGTCATCAGGACAGGGGTGAAAGGAATGTCATCAGGAGGACAGGGGTGAAAGGAAAGTCATCAGGAGGACAGGGGTGAAAGGAATGTCATGAGGAGAACAGGGGTGAAAGGAATGTCATCAGGACAGGGGTGATAGGAAAGTCATCAGGAGGACAGGGGTGAAAGGAATGTCATAAGGAGGGCAGGTGTGAAAGGAATGTCATCAGGAGGACAGGGGTGAAAGGAATGTCATAAGGAGGACAGGGGTGAAAGGAATGTCATAAGGACAGGGGTGAAAGGAATGTCATCAGGAGGACAGGGGTGAAAGGAATGTCATCAGGAGGACAGGGGTGAAAGGAATGTCATCAGGAGAACAGGGGTGAAATGAATGTCATCAGGACAGGGGTGAAAGGAATGTCATCAGGACAGGGATGAAAGGAATGTCATCAGGAGGACAGGGGTGAAAGGAATGTCATCAGGACAGGGGTGACAGGAATGTCATCAGGAGAGGGGTGAAAGGCATGTCATCAGGACAGGAGTGAAAGGAATGTCATCAGGACAGGGGTGAAAGGAATGTCATCAGGAGGACAGGGGTGAAAGGAATGTCATCAGACACAGGGGTGAAAGGAATGTCATCAGGAGAGGGGTGAAAGGCATGTCATCAGGACAGGAGTGAAAGGAATGTCATCAGGAGGACAGGGGTGAAAGGAATGTCATCAGGAGAGGGGTGAAAGGAATGTCATCAGGAGGACAGGGGTGAAAGGAATGTCATCAGGAGGACAGGGGTGAAAGGAATGTCATCAGGAGAGAGGGGTGAAAGGCATGTCATCAGGAGGACAGGGGTGAAAGGAATGTCATCAGGAGGACTGGGGTGAAAGGAATGTCATCAGGAGAGGGGTGAAAGGCATGTCATCAGGACAGGAGTGAAAGGAATGTCATCAGGAGGACAGGGGTGAAAGGAATGTCATCAGGAGAGGGGTGAAAGGAATGTCATCAGGAGAGGGGTGAAAGGCATGTCATCAGGAGGACAGGGGTGAAAGGAATGTCATCAGGAGAGGGTGAAAGGCATGTCATCAGGACAGGAGAGTGAAAGGAATGTCATCAGGAGGACAGGGTGAAAGGAATGTCATCAGGAGGACAGGGGTGAAAGGAATGTCATCAGGAGAGGGGTGAAAGGAATGTCATCATCAGGAGAGGGGTGAAAGGCATGTCATCAGGACAGGAGTGAAAGGAATGTCATCAGGAGGACAGGGGTGAAAGGCATGTCATCAGGACAGGAGTGAAAGGAATGTCATCAGGGACAGGGGTGAAAGGAATGTCATCAGGAGAGGGGTGAAAGGCATGTCATCAGGAGGGCAGGGGTGAATGTCATCAGGAGGGCAGGAGTGAAAGGAATGTCATCAGGAGGAGAGGGATGAAAGGAATGTCGTCAGGAGGACAGGGGTGAAAGGAATTTCATGATGAGGACAGGGGTGAAAGGAATGTCATCAGGAGGACAGGGGTGAAAAGAATGTCATCAGGAGGACAGGGGTGAAAGGAATGTCATCGGGAGGTCAGGGGTGAAAGGAATGTCATCAGGAGGACAGGGGTGAAAGGAATGTCATCAGGACAGGGATGAAAGGAATGTCATCAGGAGGACAGGGATGAAAGGAATGTCAACAGGACAGGGGTGAAAGGAATTTCATGAGGACAGGGGTGAAAGGAATGTCATGAGGAGAACAGGGGTGAAAGGAAAGTCATCAGGACAGGGGTGAAAGGAATGTCATCAGGACAGGGGTGAAAGGAATGTCATCAGGACAGGGGTGAAAGGAATGTCATCAGGACAGGGTGAAAGGAATGTCATCAGGACAGGGGTGAAAGGAATGTCAACAGGAGGTCAGGGGTGAAAGGAATGTCATGAGGAGAACAGGGGTGAAAGGAATGTCATCAGGAGGACAGGGGTGAAAGGAATGTCATCGGGAGGACAGGGGTGAAAGGAATGTCATAAGGAGGACAGGGGTGAAAGGAATGTCATCAGGACAGGGGAGAATGGCATGTCATCAGGAGGACAGGGGTGAAAGGAATGTCATCAGGAGGACAGGGGTGAAAGGAATGTCATCAGGAGGACAGGGGTGAAAGGAATGTCATCAGGACAGGGGAGAATGGCATGTCATCAGGAGGACAGGGTGAAAGGAATGTCATCAGGAGGACAGGGGGTGAAAGGAAGGAATGTCATCAGGAGGACAGGGGTGAAAGGAATGTCCTCAGGAGGTCAGGGGTGAAAGGAATGTCCTCAGGAGGTCAGGGGTGAAAGGAATGTCATCAGGAGGACAGGGGTGAAAGGAATGTCATCAGGAGGACAGGGGAGAAAGGAATGTCATTAGGAGGACAGGGGTGAAAAGAATGTCATCAGGACAGGGGTGAACGGAATGTCATCAGGAGGACAGGGGTGAAAGGAATGTCATCAGGAGGACAGGGGAGAAAGGAATGTCATTAGGAGGGCAGGGTGAAAAGAATGTCATCATCAGGACAGGGGTGAACGGAATGTCCTCAGGAGGTCAGGGGTGAAAGGAATGTCATCAGGAGGACAGGGGTGAAAGGAATGTCATCAGGAGGACAGGGGTGAAAGGAATGTCATTAGGAGGACAGGGGTGAAAAGAATGTCATCAGGACAGGGGGTGAACGGAATGTCATCAGGAGGACAGGGGTGAAAGGAATGTCATCAGGAGGACAGGGGTGAAAGGAATGTCATCAGGAGGACAGGGGTGAAAAGAATGTCATCAGGAGGACAGGGGGGAAAGGAATGTCATCAGGAGAACAGGGGTTTTAAGATTAAGATTAAAATTATAGTCCCGTCAACAGCAGAGGTAGGACAGGGGTTAAAGGAATGTCTTCAGGATAGAGGTGATAGGAATGTCATCAGGAGGACAGGGGTTTTAAGATTAAGATTAAAATTATAGTCCCGTCAACAGCAGAGGTAGGACAGGGGTTAAAGGAATGTCTTCAGGATAGGGGTGATAGGAATGTCATCAGGAGGACAGGGGAAAAGGAATGTCATCAGGACAGGGGGGAAAGGAATGTCATCAGGAGGACAGGGGGGAAAGGAATGTCATCAGGAGGACAGGGGTGAAAGGAATGTCATCAGGACAGGGGAGAATGGCATGTCATCAGGAGGACAGGGGTGAAAGGAATGTCATCAGGAGAACAGGGGTGAAAGGAATGTCATCAGGAGGACAGGAGCGAAAGGAATGTCATCAGGAGGACAGGGGTGAAAGGAATGTCATCAGGAGGTCAGGGGAGAAAGGAATGTCATCAGGAGGACAGGGGTGAAAGGAATGTCATCAGGAGGACAGGGTGAAAGGAAAGTCATCAGAAGGACAGGGGTGAAAGGAATGTCATCAGGACAGGGGTGTGAAAGGAATGTCATCAGGAGGACAGGGTGAAAGGAATGTCTCAGGACAGGGGTGAAAAGAATGTCATCAGGAGGACAGGGTTGAAAGGAATGTCAACAGGAGGACAGGGGTGAAAGGAATGTCATCAGGAGGACAGGGGGGAAAGAATGTCATCAGGACAGGGGTGAAAGGAATGTCAACAGGAGGTCAGGGGTGAAAGGAATGTCATCAGGAGGACAGGGGTGAAAAGAATGTCATCAGGAGGACAGGGGTGAAAGGAATGTCAACAGGAGGTCAGGGGTGAAAGGAATGTCATTAGGAGGACAGGGGTGAAAGGAATGTCATCAGGAGGACAGGGGTGAAAGGAATGTCATCAGGAGGACAGGGGTGAAAGGAATGTCATCAGGACAGGGGTGAAAGGAATGTCATCAGGACAGGGGTGAAAGGAATGTCATCAGGAGGACAGGGGTGAAAGGAATGTCATCAGGAGGACAGGGGTGAAAAGAATGTCATCAGGAGGACAAGGGAGGTTAGGAGCGATAACGAGACAGCGCCAATGGAATAGTACAGCAACGAAAGGGGCAAGGGCAAAAGTGGGAGCTTTGGTCACATCATGTGCACACAGAAAACTTCTCGTTTTACAAGACAACCATAGGCATGAGCAAAACCACCACTGCTGATGGTTTTGACACACAACAGTCAGTACAAACAAGTTTTTTTTTTTTTTAAAAAAAATAAAGATATTATATTTCTGAAGAAGTATTGTCCAATGTTCAGACCTCTACCAGTGCAGCAGTCATACAACACAAGCCGTCTCAGTCCAAAAACTTCTTTAGCGGGTAATTCCTATATTGATCACATCTATGAGAAGACACATAGCGGGTAATTCCTATATTGATCACATCTATGAGAAGACACATAGCGGGTAATTCCTATATTGATCACATCTATGAGAAGATACAGCATGCTGATAATTATGAAGTCCTTCACAAAACCAACATCAGCTCGAATTCTTTTCCAGAATCAGTGCAGCTTTATTCGTTAAGTTATTTTCGGGCTGAACAGAGTCAAAACAAAAAACCATTCTATGACTGACACTGACTGACCACAGGAAACAAGCAGTGAGCATGACTTTATCGTGTCGAAATGGTGGACATGTTGCAATGACCACAGTCAATATAAAAGCATCAAATCAAATATCTGATACCGGCATAAACTGCTTTTTCTCCTTCCAAACTAGTATTATACACAAAAAGCAAAATAGTGTCACAATCGATATAAATTAATGACCATCTGTAAGTGTACATGTATGTATGTATCATTATGTGATGTGTATCATTTGGATGTGTATGTTTGTATGCATGGATGTCTGCATTTGCATATATGCACAGTATGTATGCATACTAAATTTCAGGACAATCTTAATGATAAAAATTGAAAAACAAAAATCTGGAAATGGCCGGACTCCATTTTATACAACTGAAAATATTTAACTAGATTTGGCACATCTTTACATATATCTCTTATTATTTTCTATGCCACTACACATTAATGCCAGTATGGTGGGAATGGTGTTTTTTAGAAATTTGTCATTTTCAGATGCATAAAAAAAAAACCCTCATATATTACATTTTCCCTCTGTATCTGCAAACAACCCTATAACAGAACAATTTTTTGGCAGTTCTCCAACTTAAATCAACACACTCCAGACTCAGCCTTGTTCACAAATACGCATATCATTTGGACTGAATACCTGGTCATTTCCGTGACTTCAGTGTCAATGGGTAGTGCAGGCACTCCCAACACAGCAGAGCAATGTAGTCTTTTGCTTCTTGTGTCATCACACTGTCGTGTAATAATCA
>JADBJO010011920.1:0-18992 GCA_016801955.1 Conus betulinus
TGCTTTTGTACTTTGCGTCCACTACAGTTTGCTACTACCATTTTGCCACATAGTGCTTCTCTCTGACCCGTTTTTACCCAATAAGCTATCTAGTAACCTCCCTTTGCACAGCACAACTTGCTAATAATCGCCTGCGGCTCACTTCAGCTTGCTAATGATCTCTAGCTTGATAGAGCTTACTAATAGCGTCCTGTTGCCCATATAACCTGCTAATAATCCTTATCCTGGCTGTTACACTTGCATTTATTGCACTGCCTTTCACCATGCAACGCTTGCTCTTGTTGCCTTGTCTTTTACCCTGTAACGCTTACACCTCTTGCTCTGCCTTTCGCTTCCTAACGCTTGCAATTGTTTCCTTCCTTTTCACCCTGTAATGCTCACCCTGTCACGCTTCCACCGGTTATCCTTGCCTTTGGCCCTGTTACTCTAGCACTTGTGTCACCACAGCTTGCTTATAACCTCCTGCTGGCCACAACAGCTTGCTAATAGCCTCCTCCTGCATAGCAGCTTGCTAATAATCTGCTGCCCACTACAGCTTGCTAATGACCTCCTCCTGCACAACACGGCTTGACCTCCTGCTGTCCACTACAGCTTGTCAATAAGCTCTTTGTGCACAGCACAGCTTGCTAATAATCTCCTGCTGCCCACTATAGCTTGCTGATGACCTCCTTCTGCACAGCACAACTTGCTAATAATCTTCTGCTGCCCACTACAGCTTGCTAATAACCTCTAGCGTGATAGAGCTTACTAATAGCCTCCTTTCGCCCACTGCAACCTGCTAATGATCTCTTTCCTCGCTGTAACACTTGCATTTATTACCCTACCTTCCACCATTCAAGGCATGCACCTTTTGCCTTGTCTTTTACTCTGTCACGCTTGCACTTGTTGCCCTGCCTTTCGCTCTCTAACGCTTGCAATTATTTCCCTGCCTTTCACCCTGTAACGCTCACCCTGTCACGCATCCACTGCTTACCCTTGCCTTTGGCCTTGTTACTGTAGCACTTGTCGCCATGCCTTTCAGCCTGTAGCACTTGTCCTGCTTTTCAATGTGTAACACTTACTCTTGTTCCTTGGCCTTTCACCATGTGATGCTTGCATTTATTTGCTTTGCCTTGGACTCCATAACGCTTCCACTCCTTTCTCTGCTTCTCGCCTTGTAACGCCTACACTTGTTTTCTGGAGTTTGTGCCCTGCTTTACGCTTGCACTTGTTCGTCGATTCGTCATGCAATGTGTGTGCTAGTGTTTGCTATGCTGCATCTGTTGTAATCATTTTCTGTGTTAGTAAAGCTACTGGGCCTCGTTTGGCTCATGTTTTATGTCTTTCATTCTTTTCTGGATATTTGGTGGAGGAGACAGACGCCATCAGGTAGGTTACTCATCTGCCTTTCTATGTAGTATCTCCATAACATCCTTTCATGCAGTTCTGCTTCCTAATGACCTCCTTTCGCGCTGTACTAACTTGCTAATAGCTTCCTGCTGCTTTGATCATCTTGTTGATTATGGTTTACTCAATAGAGAGCGCTAATAACATTTACCTGTGTCAGCTTGCTAGTTGGCGTCTAGTGCCTCTTACTAAGAATAACCTGCCCTGTACGCATGCTAATAATCTCCTTGCGCGATCACCTCTTGCGAGCTGCCTGCTTTCGGCCAGTACAGCTTCCAGAAAGCAGCTAATGTCTAGAACCATTTTCTAGAAACTTGTGTTTGCCCTGCACAGCTTGCGTATGACCTGACTTTGCCCAGTACAGCTTGTTATTAGCTGCTACTACTGTTCTTGTCTCTAACTCACCTTGCTACAAACATTTAACCGTGTACAGCTTCTATGTAAAGCCCTCCTTGGCTGTATAGTTTACTTAACCTCCTTTTCCGTGTACAGCTTACTTTAGTACTCTTTGCGTGCCCGACACTTTTTACTTGAGTACTCTTTGCGTGTCCGACACTTTATAACTACCTTTTTTTCCCACTAATGCTAAATAATAACATCCCTTTTGCACAGCACAGCTGCCTTATTACCTCCTGCTGCCCACAACAGCTTGCTTGCTAATAGCCTTCTGCACAGCACAGCTTGCTAATAATCTGCAGCCCACTACAGCTTGCTAATGACTTCCTTCTGCACAAACCAGCTTGCTTATAACCTCCTGCTGCACAGCACAGCTTGCTAATAACCTCCTTCTGCACAGCACAGTTTGCCATAAATCTCCTGCTGTCCACCATAGCTTGCTAATGACCTCCTGCTGCACAGCACAACTTGCTAAGAATCTCCTGCTGCGCACTACAGCTTGCTAATAACCTGTTACGCTTACTAATAGCCTCCTTTTGCCCACTACAACTTGCTAATGATCTCTTTCCTCGCTGTAACACTTGCTTTTTTTACCCTACCTTTCACCTTGCAAGGCATGCACTTTTTGCCTTGTCTTTTACTCTATCACGCTTGCACAAGTTGCCCTGCCTTTCGCTCTCTAACGTTTGCAATTATTTCCCTACCTTTCACCCTGTAACGCTCACCCTGTCACGCTTCCACTGCTTACCCTTGCCTTTGGCCTTGCTACTGTAGCATTTGCCCTGCCTTTCAGCCTGTAGCACTTGTCCTGCTTTTCAATGTGTAACACTTGCACTTGTTCCTTTGCCTTCCACCATGTAATGCTTGCATTTGTTGCTGTGCCTTGGACTCCATAATGCTTCCACTCCTTTCTCTGCCTCTCGCTCTGTAACGTTTACACTTGTTTTCTGAGTTTGTGCCCTGAATTACGTTTGCACTTGTTCGTCGATTCGTCGTGTAATGCTTGCGCTAGTGTTTGCTATGCTGCATCTGTTGCAATCATTTCTGTGTAAGTAAAGCTGCTTGGAGTCGTTTGGTTCATGCTTTATGTCTTTCATTCTTTTCCGGATATTTGGTGGAGGAGACAGACGCCGTCAGGTAGGTCACTCATCTGCCTTTCTATGTAGTATCTCCATAACATCCGTTTCATGCAGTTCTACTTCCTAATGACCTCCTTTCGCGCTGAACTAACTTCCTAATAGCTTCCTGCTGCTTTGATCATCTTGTTGATTATGGTTTGCTCAATAGAGAGTGCTAATAACATTACCTGTGTCAGCTTGCTAGTCGGTGTCTAGTGCTTCTTACTAGTAATAACCTTCTGCCCTGTACGCATGCTAATAACATCCTCCTGCCAGTACCTCTTGCATGCTGTCTGCTGTTACCCAGTTCAGCTTCCAGAAACCAGCTAATGTCTGGTATAGTTTTCTAGTCACTTGTGTTTGCCCTGCACAGCTTGCTTATAACCTGACTTTGCCCAGTATAGCTTGCTTATAACCTTGTGCTCCCTACAGCTTGCCAATGACCTACTTTTTCCACGTACAGCTAGTGAAGAGCCTTTTTGTCAAAGAACAGCTCATTAATACCCTCCTTTTTACACAATAGAGCTTGCTAGTAATATCCTTTTACCCAGTACAGATGCTACTAACGTTCTACTTTCTAACTCAGCTTGCTATGAACCTTTTGTCGCCTGCACCTTCTATGTAAACCCCTCCTTACCTGTATACTTTCCTTAAAAAAAGCTCCTTTTCCAAGTACAGCTTGCTTTTGTACTTTGCATCCACTACAGTTTGCTACTACCATTTTGCCACATGCTGCTTCTTCTGACCCCATTTTACCCAGAAGCTATCTAGTACCTCCTTTTGCACAGCACAACTTGCTAATAATCACCTGCGGCTCACTTCAGCTTGCTAATGATCTCTAGCTTGATAGAGCTTACTAATAGCGTCCTGTTGCCCATATAACCTGCTAATAATCCTTATACTGGCTGTTACACTTGCATTTATTGCACTGCCTTTCACCATGCAACGCTTGCACTTGTTACCTTGTCTTTTACCCTGTAACGCTTACACCTCTTGCTCTGCCTTTCGCTTCCTAACGCTTGCAATTGTTTCCTTCCTTTTCACCCTGTAATGCTCACCCTGTCACGCTTCCACCGGTTATCCTTGCCTTTGGCTTGTTACTCTAGCACTTGTCACCCTGCTTTTCACCTTGTAACACTTGCACTTGTCTTGCTTTTTAATGTGTAACACCTGCTCTTCTTCCTCTACCTTTCGGCATGTAATGCTTGCATTTGTTGCTTTGCCTTGGACTCCATAACGCTTCCACTCCTTTCTCTATCTTTCGCCCTGTGACGCTTACACTTGTTTCCGGAGTTTGTGCCTGTTCTACGTTTCCACTTGTTCGTCGACTCGTCCTGTAGTGTTTGCACTAATGTTTGCTATGCTGCCTCTGTTTTAATCTTTTCTGTGTAATTAAACCTACTGGGCTCTTTTAGCTCATGTGTTATGTCTTTCAGTCTTTTCCGGATTTTTGGTGGAGGAGACAGACGCTGTCAGGTAGGTTACATATCGTTCTTTCTATGTAGTATCTCGATAACATCCTTTCATGCAGTTCTGCTTACTGGTGACCTTTCGCGCAGTGAAACTTGCTAATAGCTTCCTGTTGCTTTGATCATCTTGTTGATAACGTTTTACTCAATAGAGCTTGCTACTAACTTTGACCTGTATCGGATTCTTCTTACTAAGTAGCTAGTACCACTTACTACTAACAGTTTTCGGACAAGTACGCATGCTAATAACCTCCTTGTGCCAGTACCTCTTGCATGCTGCCTGCTTTTTACCAAGTTCAGATTCCAGAAACCAGCTAATGTCTAGTATAGTTTTCTAGTCAGTTGTGTTTGCCCTGCACAGCTTGCTTATAACCTGACTTTGCCCAGCATAGCTTGCTTATAACCTTTTGCTCCCTACAGCTCGCCAGTGACCTCCTTTTTCCACGTACAGCTAGTAAAGAGCCTTTTTGTCAAAGAACAGCTCATTAATAACCTCCTTCTTACACATTAGAGCTTGCTAGTAACATCCTTTTCTCCGTACAGCTGCTACTAACGTTCTACTTTCTAACTCAGCTTGCTATGAACCTTTTGTCGCCTACAACTTCTATGTAAACCCCTCCTTAGCTGTATACTTTACTTAAAACCTCCTTTTCCAAGTACAGCTTGCTTTTGTACTTTGCGTCCACTACAGTTTGCTACTACCATTTTGCCACACATAGTGCTTGCTTCTGACCCCGATTTACCCGCTAAAGCCATCTCTAGTAACCTCCTTTTGCACAGCACAACTTGCTAATAATCACCTGCGGCTCATTTCAGCTTGCTAATGATCTCTAGCTTGATAGAGCTTACTAATAGCGTCCTGTTGCCCATATAACCTGCTAATAATCCTTATCCTGGCTGTTACACTTGCATTTATTGCACTGCCTTTCACCATGCAACGCTTGCACTTGTTACCTTGTCTTTTACCCTGTAGCGCTTACACCTCTTGCTCTGCCTTTCGCTTCCAAACGCTTGCAATTGTTTCCTTCCTTTTCACCCTGTAATGCTCACCTGTCACGCTTCCACCAGTTATCCTTGCCTTTGGCCTTGTTACTCTAGCACTTGTCACCCTGCCTTTCACCTGTAACACTTGCACTTGTCTTGCCTTTTTAATGTGTAACACCTGCTCTTCTTCCTCTACCTTTCAGCATGTAGTGCTTGCATTTGTTGCTTTGTCTTGGACTCCATAACGCTTCCACTCCTTTCTCTGTCTTTCGCCCCATGACGCTTACACTTGTTTCTGGAGTTTGTGCCCTGTTCTACGCTTCCACATGTTCGTCGACTCGTCCTGTAGTGCTTGCACTAATGTTTGCTATGCTGCCTCTGTTTTAATCTTTTCTGTGTAATTAAACCTACTGGGCCTCTTTTAGCTCATGTGTTATGTCTTTCAGTCTTTTTCGGATTTTTTTGGTGGAGGAGATAGACGCCGTCAGGTAGGTACATATCTTTCTTTCTATGTAGTATCTCGATAACATCCTTTCATGCAGTTCTGCTTCCTGGTGACCTCCTTTCGTTCAGTGCAACTTGCTAATAGCTTCCTGTTGCTTTGATCATCTTATTGATAACGTTTTACCCAATAGAGCTTGCTACTAACTTTGACCTGTATCAGCTTCCTACTAATGGCCAGTGCCTCTTACTACTAACAGGTTTCTGGACAAGTACGCATGCTAATAACCTCCTTGTGCCAGTACCTCTTGCAAGCTGCCTGCTTTTACCCAGCTCAGCTTCCAGAAACCAGCTAATGTCTAGTATAGTCTTCTAGTCACTTGTGTTTGCCCTGCACAGCTTGCTTATAACCTGACTTTGCCCAGTATAGCTTGCTTATAACCTTTTGGTCCCTACAGCTTGCCAATGACCTACTTTTTCCACGTACGTACAGCTAATGAAGAGCCTTTTTGTCAAAGAAAGCTCTCATTAATAACCTCCTTTTTACACAATAGAGCTTGCTAGTAACATCCCTTTTACCCAGTACAGCTGCTACTAACGTTCTACTTTTTAACTCAGCTTGCTATGAACCTTTTGTCGCCTACAGCTTCTCTGTAAACCCCTCCTTAGCTGTATACTTTCCTTAAAAAAAGCTCCTTTTCCAAGTACAGCTTGCTTTTGTACTTTGCGTCCACTACAGTTTGCTACTACCATTTTGCCACGTAGTGCTTCTTCTGACCCCGTTTTACCCACTAAAGCTATCTAGTAACCTCCTTTTGCACAGCACAACTTGCTAATAATCGCCTGCTGCTCACTTCAGCTTGCTAATGATCTCTAGCATGATAGAGCTTACTAATAGCCTCCTGTTGCCCATATAACCCTGCTATTAATCCTTATTCTGGCTGTTACACTTTGCATTTATTGCACTGCCTTTCACCATGCAACGCTTGCTGTTGTTGCCTTGTCTTTTACCCTGTAACGCTTACACCTCTTGCTCTGCCTTTCGCTTCCTAACGCTTGCATTGTTTCCTTCCCTTTCACTCTGTAATGCTCATCCTGTCACGCTTCCACCAGTTATCCTTGCCTTGGCCTTGTTACTCTAGCACTTGTCACCCTGCCTTTCACCTTGTAACACTTGCACTTGTCTTGCTTTTTAATGTGTAAAACCTGCTCTTCTTCCTCTACCTTTCAGCATGTAATGCTTGCATTTGTTGCTTTGGCTTGGATTCCATAACGCTTCCACTCCTTTCTCTATCTTTCGCCCCATGACGCTTACACTTGTTTCCAGAGTTTGTGCCCTGTTCTACGCTTCCACTTGTTCGTCGACTCGTCCTGTAGTGCTTGCACTAATGTTTGCTATGCTGTCTCTGTTTTAATCTTTTCTGTGTAATTAAACCTACTGGGCCTCTTTTTAGCTCATGTGTTATGTCTTTCAGTCTTTTCCGGATTTTTGGTGGAGGAGAGAGACGCCGTCAGGTAGGTTACATATCTTTCTTTCTATGTAGTATCTCTCGATAACATCCTTTCATGCAGTTCTGCTTCCTGGTGACGTCCTTTCGCTCAGTGCAACCTGCTAATAGCTTCCTGTTGCTTTTATCATCTTATTGATAATGTTTTACTCAATAGAGCTTGCTACTAACTTTGACCTGTATCAGCTTCCTACTAAATGGCCAGTGCCTCTTACTACTAACAGTTTTGGATACGTACGGATGCCATATAACCTGCTAATAATCCTTATCCTGGCTGTTACACTTGCATTTATTGCACTGCCTTTCACCATGCAACGCTTGCTCTTGTTGCCTTGTCTTTTACCCTGTAATGCTTACACCTCTTGCTCTGCCTTTCGCTTCCTAACGCTTGCAATTGTTCCTTCCTTTTCACCCTGTAATGCTCACCCTGTCACGCTTCCACCGGTTATCCTTGCCTTTGGCCTTGTTACTCTAGCACTTGTCACCCTGCCTTTCACCTTGTAACACTTGCACTTGTCTTGCTTTTTATGTGTGTAACACCTGCTCTTCTTCCTCTACCTTTCAGCATGTAATGCTTGCATTTCTGCTTTGCCTTGGACTCCATAACGCTTCCACTCCTTTCTCTATCTTTCGCCCTGTGACGCTTACACTTGTTTCTGGAGTTTGTGCCCTGTTTTACGCTTCCACTTGTTCGTCGACTCGTCCTGTAGTGCTTGCACTAATGTTTGCTATGCTGCCTCTGTTTTAATCTTTTCTGTGTAATTAAACCTACTGGGCCTCTTTTAGCTCATGTGTTATGTCTTTCAGTCTTTTCCGGATTTTTGGTGGAGGAGACAGACGCCGTCAGGTAGGTTACATATCTTTCTTTCTATGTAGTATCTCTCGATAAACATCCTTTCATGCAGTTCTGCTTCCTGGTGACCTCTTTCGCGCAGTGCAGCTTGCTTATAGCTTCCTGTTGCTTTGATCATCTTGTTGATAACGTTTTACTCAATAGAGCTTGCTACTAACTTTGACCTGTATCGGCTTCTTACTAAGTGGCTAGTACCACTTACTACTAACAGGTTTCGGACAAGTACGCATGCTAATAACCTCCTTGTGCCAGTACCTCTTGCATGCTGCCTGCTTTTACCCAGTTCAGCTTCCAGAAACCAGCTAATGTCTAGTATAGTTTTCTAGTCACTTGTGTTTGCCCTGCACAGCTTGCTTAACCTGACTTTGCCCAGTATAGCTTGCTTATAAACCTTTTGCTCCTACAGCTTGCCAATGACCTACTTTTTCCACGTACAGCTAGTGAAGAGCCTTTTTGTCAAAGAACAGCTCATTAATAACCTCCTTTTTACACAATAGAGCTTGCTAGTAACATCCTTTTACCCAGTACAGCTGCTACTAACGTTCTACTTTCTAACTCAGCTTGCTATGAACCTTTTGTCGCCTACAGCTTCTATGTAAACCCCTCTTAGCTGTATACTTTCCTAAAAAAAACCTCCTTTTCCAAGTACAGCTTGCTTTTGTACTTTGCGTCCACTACAGTTTGCTACTACCATTTTGCCACGTTGTGCTTCTGCTGACCCCGTTTTACCCACTAAAGCTATCTAGTAACCTCCTTTTGCACAGCACAACTTGCTAATAATCGCTGCTGCGGCTCACTTCAGCTTGCTAATGATCTCTAGCTTGATAGAGCTTACTAATAGCGTCCTGTTGCCCATATAACCTGCTAATAATCCTTATCCTGGCTGTTACACTTGCATTTATTGCACTGCCTTTCACCATGCAACGCTTGCTCTTGTTGCCTTGTCTTTTACCCTGTAACGCTTACACCTCTTGCTCTGCCTTTCGCTTCCTAACGCTTGCAATTGTTTCCTTCCTTTTCACCCTGTAATGCTCACCCTGTCACGCTTCCACGGTTATATCCTTGCCTTTGGCCTTGTTACTCTCTAGCACTTGTCACCCTGCCTTTCACCTTGTAAACTTGCACTTGTCTTGCTTTTTAATGTGTAACACCTGCTCTTCTTCCTCTACCTTTCAGCATGTAATGCTTGCATTTGTTGCTTTGCCTTGGACTCCATAACGCTTCCACTCCTTTCTCTATCTTTCGCCCTGTGACGCTTACACTTGTTTCTGGAGTTTGTGCCCTGTTCTACGCTTCCACTTGTTCGTCGACTCGTCCTGTAGTGCTTGCACTAATGTTTGCTATGCTGCCTCTGTTTTAATCTTTTCTGTGTAATTAAACCTACTGGGCCTCTTTTAGCTCATGTGTTATGTCTTTCAGTCTTTCCGGATTTTTGGTGGAGGAGACAGACGCCGTCAGGTAGGTTACATATCGTTCTTTCTATGTAGTATCTCGATAACATCCTTTCATGCAGTTCTGCTTCCTGGTGACCTCCTTTCGCGCAGTGCAACTTGCTAATACCTTCCTGTTGCTTTGATCATCTTGTTGATAACGTTTTACTCAATAGAGCTTGCTACTAACTTTGACCTGTATCGGCTTCTTACTAAGTGGCCAGTACCACTTACTACTAACAGGTTTTCGGACAAGTACGCATGCTAATAACCTCCTTGTGCCAGTACCTCTTGCATGCTGCCTGCTGCTTTACCCAGTTCAGCTTCCAGAAACCAGCTAATGTCTAGTATAGTTTTCTAGTCACTTGTGTTTGCCCTGCACAGCTTGCTTATAACCTGACTTTGCCCAGTATAGCTTGCTTATAACCTTTTGCTCCCTACAGCTTGCCAATGACCTACTTTTTCCACGTACAGCTAGTGAAGAGCCTTTTTGTCAAAGAACAGCTCATTAATAACCTCCTTTTTTTACACAATAGAGCTTGCTAGTAACATCCTTTTACCCAGTACAGCTGCTACTAACGTTCTACTTTCTAACTCAGCTTGCTATGAACCTTTTGTCGCCTACAGCTTCTATGTTTAAAACCCCTCCTTAGCTGTATACTTTACTTAAAAACCTCTCTTTTCCAAGTACAGCTTGCTTTTGTACTTTGCGTCCACTACAGTTTGCTACTACCATTTTGCCACATAGTGCTTCTGCTGACCCCGTTTTACCCACTAAAGCTATCTAGTAACCTCCTTTTGCACAGCACTTGCTAATAATCGCCTGCTGCTCACTTCAGCTTGCTAATGATCTCTAGCTTGATAGAGCTTACTAATAGCGTCCTGTTGCCCATATAACCTGCTAATAATCCTTATCCTGGCTGTTACACTTGCATTTATTGCACTGCCTTTCACCATGCAACGCTTGCTCTTGTTGCCTTGTCTTTTACCCTGTAACGCTTACACCTCTTGCTCTGCCTTTCGCTTCCTAACGCTTGCAATTGTTTCCTTCCTTTTCACCCTGTAATGCTCACCCTGTCACGCTTCCACTGGTTATCCTTGCCTTTGGCCTTGTTACTCTAGCACTTGTCACCCTGCCTTTCACCTTGTAACACTTGCACTTGTCTTGCTTTTTAATGTGTAACACCTGCTCTTCTTCCTCTACCTTTCAGCATGTAATGCTTGCATTTGTTGCTTTGCCTTGGACTCCATAACGCTTCCACTCCTTTCTCTATCTTTCGCCCTGTGACGCTTACACTTGTTTCTGGAGTTTGTGCCCTGTTCTACGCTTCCACTTGTTCGTCGACTCGTCCTGTAGTGCTTGCACTAATGTTTGCTATGCTGCCTCTGTTTAATTTTTCTGTGTAATTAAACCTACTGGGCCTCTTTTAGCTCATGTGTTATGTCTTTCAGTCTTTTCCGGATTTTTGGTGGAGGAGATAGACGCCGTCAGGTAGGTTACATATCTTTCTTTCTATGTAGTATCTCGATAACATCCTTTCATGCAGTTCTGCTTCCTGGTGACCTCCTTTCGCGCAGTGCAACTTGCTAATAGCTTCCTGTTGCTTTGATCATCTTATTGATAACGTTTTACTCAATAGAGCTTGCTACTAACTTTGACCTGTATCAGCTTCCTTACTAATGGCCAGTGCCTCTTACTACTAACAGGTTCTGGACAAGTACGCATGCTAATAACCTCCTTGTGCCAGTACCTCTTGCAAGCTGCCTGCTTTTACCCAGTTCAGCTTCCAGAAACCAGCTAATGTCTAGTATAGTTTTCTAGTCACTTGTGTTTGCCCTGCACAGCTTGCTTATAACCTGACTTTTGCCAGTATAGCTTGCTTATAACCTTTTGCTCCCTACAGCTTGCCAATGACCTACTTTTCCCACGTACAGCTAATGAAGAGCCTTTTTGTCAAAGAACAGCTCATTAATAACCTCCTTTTTACACAATAGAGCTTGCTAGTAACATCCTTTTACCCAGTACAGCTGCTACTAACGTTCTACTTTCTAACTCAGCTTGCTATGAACCTTTTGTCGCCTACAGCTTCTATGTAAACCCCTCCTTAGCTGTATACTTTACTTAAAAAAAACTCCTTTCCAAGTACAGCTTGCTTTTGTACTTTTTGCGTCCACTACAGTTTGCTACTACCATTTTGCCACATAGTGCTTCTGCTGACCCCGTTTTTACCCACTAAAGCTATCTAGTAACCTCCTTTTGCACAGCACAACTTGCTAATAATCGCCTGCTGGCTCACTTCAGCTTGCTAATGATCTCTAGCTTGATAGAGCTTACTAATAGCGTCCTGTTGCCCATATAACCTGCTAATAATCCTTATCCTGGCTGTTACACTTGCATTTATTGCACTGCCTTTCACCATGCAACGCTTGCTCTTGTTGCCTTGTCTTTTACCCTGTAACGCTTACACCTCTTGCTCTGCCTTTCGCTTCCTAACGCTTGCAATTGTTTCCTTCCTTTTCACCCTGTAATGCTCACCCTGTCACGCTTCCACCGGTTATCCTTGCCTTTGGCCTTGTTACTCTAGCACTTGTCACCCTGCCTTTCACCTTGTAACACTTGCACTTGTCTTGCTTTTTAATGTGTAACACCTGCTCTCTTCCTCTACCTTTCAGCATGGTAATGCTTGCATTTGTTGCTTTGCCTTGGACTCCATAACGCTTCCACTCCTTTCTCTATCTTTCGCCCTGTGACGCTTACACTTGTTTCTGGAGTTTGTGCCCTGTTCTACGCTTCCACTTGTTCGTCGACTCGTCCTGTAGTGCTTGCACTAATGTTTGCTATGCTGCCTCTGTTTTAATCTTTTCTGTGTAATTAAACCTACTGGGCCTCTTTTAGCTCATGTGTTATGTCTTTCAGTCTTTTCCGGATTTTTTGGTGGAGGAGATAGACGCCGTCAGGTAGGTTACATATCGTTCTTTCTATGTAGTATCTCGATAACATCCTTTCATGCAGTTCTGCTTCCTGGTGACCTCCTTTCGCGCAGTGCAAACTTGCTAATAGCTTCCTGTTGCTTTGATCATCTTATTGATAACGTTTTACTCAATAGAGCTTGCTACTAACTTTGACCTGTATCGGGCTTCTTACTAAGTGGCTAGTACCACTTACTACTAACAGTTTTCGGACAAGTAAGTACGCATGCTAATAACCTCCTTGTGCCAGTACCTCTTGCAAGCTGCCTGCTTTTACCTAGTTCAGCTTCCAGAAACCAGCTAATGTCTAGTATAGTTTCTAGTCACTTGTGTTTGCCCTGCACAGCTTGCTTATAACCTGACTTTGCCCAGTATAGCTTGCTTATAACCTTTTGCTCCCTACAGCTTGCCAATGACCTACTTTTTCCCACGTACAGCTAGTGAAGAGCCTTTTTGTCAAAGAACAGCTCATTAATAACCTCCTTTTTACACAATAGAGCTTGCTAGTAACATCTTTTACCCAGTACAGCTGCTACTAACGTTCTACTTTCTAACTCAGCTTGCTATGAACCTTTTGTCGCCTACAGCTTCTATGTAAACCCCTCCTTAGCTGTATACTTTCCTTAAAAAAACCTCTCCTTTCCAAGTACAGCTTGCTTTTGTACTTTGCGTCCACCACACTTTGCTACTACCATTTTGCCACGTAGTGCTTCTGCTGACCCCCGTTTTACCCACTAAAGCTATCTAGTAACCTCCTTTTGCACAGCACAACTTGCTAATAATCGCCTGCGGCTCACTTCAGCTTGCTAATGATCTCTAGCTTGATAGAGCTTACTAATAGCGTCCTGTTGCCCATATAACCTGCTAATAATCCTTATCCTGGCTGTTACACTTGCATTTATTGCACTGCCTTTCACCATGCAACGCTTGCACTTGTTGCCTTGTCTTTTACCCTGTAACGCTTACACCTCTTGCTCTGCCTTTCGCTTCCTAACGCTTGCAATTGTTTCCTTCCTTTTCACCCTGTAATGCTCACCCTGTCACGCTTCCACCGGTTATTATCCTTGCCTTTGGCCTTGTTACTCTAGCACTTGTCACCCTGCCTTTCACCTTGTAAAACACTTGCACTTGTCTTGCTTTTTAATGTGTAACACCTGCTCTTCTTCCTCTACCTTTCAGCATGTAATGCTTGCATTTGTTGCTTTGCCTTGGACTCCATAACGCTTCCACTCCTTTCTCTATCTTTCGCCCTGTGACGCTTACACTTGTGTTTCTGAGTTTGTGCCCTGTTCTACACTTCCACTTGTTCGTCGACTCGTCCTGTAGTGCTTGCACTAATGTTTGCTATGCTGCCTCTGTTTTAATCTTTTCTGTGTAATTAAACCTACTGGGCCTCTTTTAGCTCATGTGTTATGTCTTTCAGTCTTTTCCGGATTTTTGGTGGAGGGAGATAGACGCCGTCAGGTAGGTTACATATCTTTCTTTCTATGTAGTAGTATCTCGATAACATCCTTTGATGCAGTTCTGCTTCCTGGTGACCTCCTTTCGTGCAGTGCAACTTGCTAATAGCTTCCTGTTGCTTTGATCATCTTATTGATAATGTTTTACTCAATAGAGCTTGCTACTAACTTTGACCTGTATCAGCTTCCTACTAAATGGCCAGTGCCTCTTACTACTAACAGGTTCTGGATACGTACGGATGCATGCTAATGACCTCCTTGTGCCAGCCAGTACCTCTTGCAAGCTGCCTGCTTTTACCCAGTTCAGCTTCCAGAAACCAGCTAATGTCTAGTATAGTCTTCTAGTCACTTGTGTTTGCCCTGCACAGCTTGCTTATAACCTGACTTTGCCCAGTATAGCTTGCATATAACCTTTTGCTCCCTACAGCTTGCCAATGACCTACTTTTCCCACGTACAGCTAATGAGGAGCCTTTTGTCAAAGAACAGCTCATTAATAACCTCCTTTTTACACAATAGAGCTTGCTAGTAACATCTTTTACCCAGTACGCTGCTACTAACGTTCTACTTTCTAACTCAGCTGCTATGAACCTTTTGTCGCCTACAGCTTCTATGTAAACCCCTCTTTAGCTGTATACTTTCCTTGAAAAAAAACTCCTTTCCAAGAACAGCTTGCTTTTGTACTTTGCGTCCACTACAGTTTGCTACTACCATTTTGCCACGTTGTGCTTCTGCTGACCCCGTTTTTTTACCCACTAAGCTATCTAGTAACCTCCCTTTGAACAGCACAACTTGCTAATAATCGGCTGCTGCTCACTTCAGCTTGCTAATGATCTCTAGCTGGATAGAGCTTACTAATAGCGTCCTGTTGCCCATATAACCTGCTAATAATCCTCATCCTGGCTGTTACACTTGCATTTATTGCACTGCCTTTCACCATGCAACGCTTGCTCTTGTTGCCTTGTCTTTTACCCTGTAATGCTTACACCTCTTGCTCTGCCTTTCGCTTCCTAACGCTTGCAGTTGTTTCCTTCCTTTTCACCCTGTAATGCTCACCCTGTCACGCTTCCACCGGTTATCCTTGCCTTTGGCCTTGTTACTCTATAGCACTTGTCACCCTGCCTTTCACCTTGTAAAACTTGCACTTGTCTTGCTTTTTAATGTGTAACACCTGCTCTTCTTCCTCTACCTTTCAGCATGTAATGCTTGCATTTGTTGCTTTTTGCCTTGGACTCCATAACGCTTCCACTCCTTTCTCTATCTTTCGCCCCATGACGCTTACACTTGTTTCTGGAGTTTGTGCCCTGTGTTCTACGCTTCCACATGTTCGTCGACTCGTCCTGTAGTGCTTGCACTAATGTTTGCTATGCTGCCTCTGTTTTTTTAATCTTTTCTGTGTAATTAAACCTACTGGGCCACTTTTAGCTCATGTGTTATGTCTTTCAGTCTTTTCCGGATTTTTGGTGGAGGAGATAGACGCCGTCAGGTAGGTTACATATCGTTCTTTCTATGTAGTATCTCGATAACATCCTTTCATGCAGTTCTGCTTCCTGGTGACCTCCTTTCGTTCAGTGCAACTTGCTAATAGCTTCCTGTTGCTTGATCATCTTATTGATAACGTTTTACTCAATAGAGCTTGCTACTAACTTTGACCTGTATCAGCTTCCTACTAAATGGCCAGTGCCTCTTACTACCAATGGGTTCTGGATACGTACGCATGCTAATAACCTCCTTGTGCCAGTACCTCTTGCAATGCTGCCTGCTTTTACCCAGTTCAGCTTCCAGAAACCAGCTAATGTCTAGTATAGTTTTCTAGTCACTTGTGTTTGCCCTGCACAGCTTGCTTATAACCTGACTTTGCCCAGTATAGCTTCCTTATAACCTTTTGCTCCCTACAGCTTCCCAATGACGTACTTTTCCCACGTACAGCTAATGAAGAGCCTTTTTGTCAAAGAACAGCTCATTAATAACCTCCTTTTTACACAATAGAGCTTGCTAGTAACATCCTTTTACCCAGTACAGCTGCTACTAACGTTCTACTTTCTAACTCAGCTTGCTATGAACCTTTTGTCGCCTACAGATTCTATGTAAACCCCTCCTTAGCTGTATACTTTACTTAAAAAACCTCCTTTTCCAAGTACAGCTTGCTTTTGTATTTTGTGTCCACTACAGTTTGCTACTACATTTTGCCACATAGTGCTTCTGCTGACCCCGTTTTACCCACTTAAGCTATCTAGTAAACCTCCTTTTGCACAGCACAACTTGCTAATAATCGCCTGCTGCTCACTTCAGCTTGCTAATGATCTCTAGCTTGATAGAGCTTACTACTAATAGTCCTGTTGCCCATATAACCTGCTAATAATCCTTATCCTGGCTGTTACACTTGCATTTATTACTCTGCCTTTCACCATGCAACGCTTGCTCTTATTGCCTTGTCTTTTACCCTGTAATGCTTACACCTCTTGCTGCCTTTCGCTTCCTAACGCTTACAATTGTTTCCTTCCTTTTCACCCTGTAATGCTCACCCTGTCACGCTTCCACCGGTTATCCTTGCCTTTGGCCTTGTTACTCTAGCACTTGTCACCCTGCCTTTCACCTTGTAACACTTGCACTTGTCTTGCTTTTTAATGTGTAACACCTGCTCTTCTTCCTCTACCTTTCAGCATGTAATGCTTGCATTTGTTGCTTTGCCATGGGACTCCATAACGCTTCCACTCCTTTCTCTATCTTTCGCGCCTGTGATGCTTACACTTGTTTCTGGAGTTTATGCCCTGTTCTACGCTTCCACTTGTTCCTCGATTCGTCCTGTAGTGCTTGCACTAATGTTTGCTATGCTGCCTCTCTGTTTAATCTTTTCTGTGTAATTAAACCTACTTGGCCTCTTTTAGCTCATGTGTTATGTCTTTCAGTCTTTTCCGGATTTTTGGTGGAGGAGATAGACGCCGTCAGGTAGGTTACATATCGTTCTTTCTATGTAGTATCTCGATAACATCCTTTCATGCAGTTCTGCTTCCTGGTGAACTCCTTTCGCGCAGTGAAACTTGCTAATATAGCTTCCTGTTGCTTTGATCATCTTGTTGATAACGTTTTACTCAATAGAGCTTGCTATTAACTTTGACCTGTATCGGCTTCTTACTAAGTGGCTAGTACCACTTACTACTAACAGTTTCGGACAAGTACGCATGCTAATAACCTCCTTGTGCCAGTACCTCTTGCATGCTGCCTGCTTTTACCCAGTTCAGCTTCCAGAAACCAGCTAATGTCTAGTAGTTTTTTCTAGTCACTTGTGTTTGCCCTGCACAGCTTGCTTATAACCTGACTTTTACCCAGTATAGCTTGCTTATAACCTTTTGCTCCCTACAGCTTGCCAATGACCTACTTTTTCCACGTGCAGCTAGTGAAGAGCCTTTTTGTCAAAGAACAGCTCATTAATAACCTCCTTTTTACACAATAGAGCTTGCTAGTAACATCCCTTTTACCCAGTACAGCTGCTACTAACGTTCTACTTTCTATCTCAGCTTGCTATGAACCTTTTGTCGCCTACAGCTTCTATGTAAAACCCCTCCTTAGCTGTATACTTTCCTTAAAAAAAGCTCCTTTTCCAAGTACAGCTTGCTTTTGTACTTTGCGTCCACCACACTTTGCTACTACCAT
Organism: Conus betulinus; assembly: GCA_016801955.1. Taxonomy (NCBI): domain Eukaryota; kingdom Metazoa; phylum Mollusca; class Gastropoda; order Neogastropoda; family Conidae; genus Conus; species Conus betulinus. The sequence continues at coordinate 17,668 of JADBJO010011920.1, forward strand.
TTGCCACGTAGTGCTTCTGCTGACCCCGTTTTACCCACTAAAGCTATCTAGTAACCTCCTTTTGCACAGCACAACTTGCTAATAAATCGCCTGCTGCTCACTTCAGCTTGCTAATGATCTCTAGCTGGATAGAGCTTACTAATAGCGTCCTGTTGCCCATATAACCTGCTAATAATCCTTATCCTGGCTGTTACACTTGCATTTATTGCATTGCCTTTTCATGCAAACGCTTGCACTTGTTGCCTTGTCTTTTACCCTGTAACGCTTACACCTCTTGCTCTGCCTTTCGCTTCCTAACGCTTGCAATTGTTTCCTTCCCTTTCACCCTGTAATGCTCACCCTGTCACGCTTCCACCAGTTATCCTTGCCTTTGGCCTTGTTACTCTAGCACTTGTCACCCTGCCTTTCACCTTGTAAAACTTGCACTTGTCTTGCTTTTTAATGTGTAACACCTGCTCTTCTTGCTCTACCTTTCAGCATGTAATGCTTGCATTTGTTGCTTTGCCTTGGACTCCATAACGCTTCCACTCCTTTCTCTATCTTTCGCCCTGTGACGCTTACACTTGTTTCTGGAGTTTGTGCCCTGTTCTACACTTCCACTTGTTCGTCGACTCGTCCTGTAGTGCTTGCACTAATGTTTGCTATGCTGCCTCTGTTTTAATCTTTTCTGTATAATTAAACCTACTGGGCCTCTTTTAGCTCATGTTTATGTCTTTCAGTCTTTTCCGGATTTTGGTGGAGGAGATAGACGCCGTCAGGTAGGTTACATATCTTTCTTTCTATGTAGTATCTCGATAACATCCTTTGATGCAGTTCTGCTTCCTGGTGACCTCCTTTCGTGCAGTGCAACTTGCTAATAGCTTCCTGTTGCTTTGATCATCTTATTGATAATGTTTTACTCAATAGAGCTTGCTACTAACTTTGACCTGTATCAGCTTCCTACTAAATGGCCAGTGCCTCTTACTACTAACAGGTTCTGGATACGTACGGATGCTAATGACCTCCTTGTGCCAGTACTCTTGCAAGCTGCCTGCTTTTACCCAGTTCAGCTTCCAGAAACCAGCTAATGTCTAGTATAGTCTTCTAGTGACTTGTGTTTGCCCTGCACAGCTTGCTTATAACCTGACATTGCCCAGTATAGCTTGCATATAACCTTTTGCTCCATACAGCTTGCCAATGACCTACACTTCCCACGTACAGCTAATGAGGAGCCTTTTTGTCAAAGAACAGCTCATTAATAACCTCTTTTTACACAATAGAGCTTGCTAGTAACATCCTTTTACCCAGTACCGCTGCTACTAACGTTTTACTTTCTAACTCAGCTT
>JADBJO010011920.1:23889-35751 GCA_016801955.1 Conus betulinus
AGGGTAAAAGACAAGGCAACAAGAGCAAGCGTTGGTGCAATAAATGCAAGTGTAACAGCCAGGATAAGGATTATTAGCAGGTTATATGGGCAACAGGACGCTATTAGTAAGCTCTATCAAGCTAGAGATCATTAGCAAGCTGAAGTGAGCCGCAGGCGATTATTAGCAAGTTGTGCTGTGCAAAAGGAGGATACTAGATAGCTTTAGTGGGTAAAACGGGGTCAGAAGAAGCACTGCGTGGCAAAATGGTAGTAGCAAACTGTAGTGGACGCAAAGTACAAAAGCAAGCTGTACTTGGAAAAGAGGTTTTAAGTAAAGTATACAGCTAAGGAGGGGTTTACATAGAAGCTGTAGGCGACAAAAGGTTCATAGCAAGCTGAGTTAGAAAGTAGAACGTTAGTAGCAGCTGTACTGGGTAAAAGGATGTTACTAGCAAGCTCTATTGTGTAAAAAGGAGATTATTAATGAGCTGTTCTTTGACAAAAAGGCTCTTCACTAGCTGTACGTGGAAAAAAGTAGGTCACTGGCAAGCTGTAGGGAGCAAAAGGTTATAAGCAAGCTATACTGGGCAAAGTCAGGTTATAAGCAAGCTGTACAGGGCAAACACAAGTGACTAGAAAACTATACTAGACATTAGCTGGTTTCTGGAAGCTGAACTGGGTAAAAGCAGGCAGCATGCAAGAGGTACTGGCACAAGGAGGTTATTAGCATGCGTACTTGTCCGAAAACTGTTAGTAGTAAGTGGTACCAGCCACTTAGTAAGAAAGCCGATACAGGTCAAAGTTAGTAGCAAGCTCTATTGAGTAAAACGTTATCAACAAGATGATCAAAGCAACAGGAAGCTATAAGCAAGTTGCACTGCGCGAAAGGAGGTCACCAGGAAGCAGAACTGCATGAAAGGATGTTATCGAGATACTACATAGAAAGAAAGATATGTAACCTACCTGACGGCGTCTGTCTCCTCCACCAAAAATCCGGAAAAGACTGAAAGACATAACACATGAGCTAAAAGAGGCCCAGTAGGTTTTAATTACACAGAAAAGATTAAAACAGAGGCAGCATAGCAAACATTAGTGCAAACACTACAGGACGAGTCGACGAACAAGTGGAAGCGTAGAACAGGGCACAAAAACTCCGGAAACAAGTGTAAGCGTCATGGGCGAAAGATAGAGAAAAGGAGTGGAAGCGTTATGGAGTCCAAGGCAAAGCAACAAATGCAAGCATTACATGCTTAAAGGTAGAGGAACAAGAGCAGGTGTTACACATTAAAAAGCAGGACAACAAGTGCAAGTGTAACAAGGTGAAAGGCAGGGTGACAAGTGCTAGAGTAACAAGGCCAAGGGCAAGGATAACCGGTGGAAGCGTGACAGGGTGAGCATTACAGGGTGAAAAGGAAGGAAACAATTGCAAGCGTTAGGAAGCGAAAGGCAGAGCAAGAGGTGTAAGCGTTACAGGGTAAAAGACAAGGCAACAAGAGCAAGCGTTGCATGGTGAAAGGCAGTGCAATAAATGCAAGTGTAACAGCCAGGATAAGGATTATTAGCAGGTTATATGGGCAACAGGACGCTATTAGTAAGCTCTATCAAGCTAGAGATCATTAGCAAGCTGAAGTGAGCCGCAGGCGATTATTAGCAAGTTGTGCTGTGCAAAAGGAGGTTACTAGATAGCTTTAGTGGGTAAAACGGGGTCAGCAGAAGCACTATGTGGCAAAATGGTAGTAGCAAACTGTAGTGGACGCAAAGTACAAAAGCAAGCTGTACTTGGAAAAGGAGGTTTTAAGTAAAGTATACAGCTAAGGAGGGGTTTACATAGAAGCTGTAGGCGACAAAAGGTTCATAGCAAGCTGAGTTAGAAAGTAGAACGTTAGTAGCAGCTGTACTGGGTAAAAGGATGTTACTAGCAAGCTCTATTGTGTAAAAAGGAGGTTATTAATGAGCTGTTCTTTGACAAAAAGGCTTCACTAGCTGTACGTGGAAAAAGTAGGTCATTGGCAAGCTGTAGGGAGCAAAAGGTTATAGCAAGCTATACTGGGCAAAAGGAGGTTATAAGCAGCTGTTCTTGACAAAAAGGCTCTTCACTAGCTGTACGTGGAAAAAGTAGGTCATTGGCAAGCTGTAGGGAGCAAAAGGTTATAAGCAAGCTATACTGGGCAAAGTCAGGTTATAAGCAAGCTGTGCAGGGCAAACACAAGTGACTAGAAAACTATACTAGACATTAGCTGGTTTCTGGAAGCTGAAGTGGGTAAAAGCAGGCAGCATGCAAGAGGTACTGGCACAAGGAGGTTATTAGCATGCGTATTTGTCTGAAACCTGTTAGTAGTAAGAGGCACACTGGCCATTTCGTAGGAAGCTGATACAGGTCAAAGTTAGTAGCAAGCTCTATTGAGTAAAACGTTATCAACAAGATGATCAAAGCAACAGGAAGCTATTAGCAAGTTGCACTGCGCGAAAGGAGGTCACCAGGAAGCAGAACTGCATGAAAGGATGTTATCGAGATACTACATAGAAAGAGAAGAAAGATATGTAACCTAGCTGACGGCATCTGTCTCCTCCACCAAAAAAATCCGGAAAAAAAAGACTGAAAGACATAACACATGAGCTAAAAGAGGCCCAGTAGGTTTAACTACACAGAAATGATTAAAAGAGAGGCAGCATAGCAAACATTAGTGCAAGCATTACAGGACGAGTCGACGAACAAGTGGAAGCGTAGAACAGGCACAAACTCCAGAAACAAGTGTAAGCGTCACGGGGCGAAAGATAAAGAAAGGAGTGGAAGCGTGATGGAGTCCAAGGCAAAAGCAACAAATGCAAGCATTACATGCTGAAAGGTAGAGGAAGAAGAGCAGGTGTTACACATTAAAAAGCAAGACAAGTGCAAGTGTTACAAGGTGAAAGGCAGGGTGACAAGTGCTAGAGTAACAAGGCCAAAGGCAAGGATACCGGTGGGTGGAAGCGTGACAGGGTGAGCATTACAGGGTGAAAAGGAAGGAAACAATTGCAAGCGTTAGGATGCGAAAGGCAGAGCAAGAGGTGTAAGCGTTACAGGGTAAAAGACAAGGCAACAAGAGCAAGCGTTGCATGGTGAAAGGCAGTGCAATAAATGCAACTGTAACTGCCAGGATAAGGATTATTAGCAGGTTATATGGGCAACAGGAGGCTATTAGTAAGCTCTATCACGCTAGAGATCATTAGCAAGCTGAAGTGAGCCGCAGGCGATATTAGCAAGTTGTGCTGTGCAAAAGGAGGATACTAGATAGCCTTAGTGGGTAAAAACGGGGTCAGAAGAAGCACTGCGTGGCAAATGGTAGTAGCAAACTGTAGTGGACGCAAAGTACAAAAGCAAGCTGTACTTGGAGAAGGAGGTTTTAAGTAAAGTATACAGCTAAGGAGGGGTTTACATAGAAGCTGTAGGCGACAAAAGGTTCATAGCAAGCTGAGTTAGAAAGTAGAACGTTAGTAGCAGCTGTACTGGGTAAAAGGATGTTACTAGCAAGCTCTATTGTGTAAAAGGAGGATTATTAATGAGCTGTTCTTTGACAAAAAGGCTCTTCACTAGCTGTACGTGGAAAAAGTAGGTCACTGGCAAGCTGTAGGGAGCAAAAGGTTATAAGTAAGCTATACTGGGCAAAAGTCAGGTTATACGCAAGCTGTGCAGGGCAAACACAAGTGACTAGAAAACTATACTAGACATTAGCTGGTTTCTGGAAGCTGAAGTGGGTAAAAAGCAGGCAGCATGCAAGAGGTACTGGCACAAGGAGGTTATTAGCATGCGTACTTGTCCGAAAACTGTTAGTAGTAAGTGGTACCGGCCACTTAGTAAGAAGCCGATACAGGTCAAAGTTAGTAGCAAGCTCTATTGAGTAAAACGTTATCAACAAGATGATCAAAGCAACAGGAAGGTATAAGCAAGCTGCACTGCGCGAAAGGAGGTCACCAGGAAGCAGAACTGCATGATGAAAGGATGTTATCGAGATACTACATAGAAAGAAAGATATGTAACCTACCTGACGGCGTCTGTCTCCTCCACCAAATCCGGGAAAAAGACTGAAAGACATAACACATGAGCTAAAAGAGGCCCAGAAGGTTTTATTACACAGAAAAGATTAAAACAGAGGCAGCATAGCAAACATTAGTGCAAGCACTACAGGACGAGTCGACGAACAAGTGGAAGCGTAGAAACAGGGCACAAACTCCGGAAACAAGTGTAAGCGTCATGGGGCGAAAGATAGAGAAAGGAGTGGAAGCGTTATGGAGTCCAAGGCAAAGCAACAAATGCAAGCATTACATGCTTAAGGGTAGAGGAACAAGAGCAGGTGTTACACATTAAAAAGCAGGACAACAAGTGCAAGTGTTACAAGGTGAAAGGCAGGGTGACAAGTGCTAGAGTAACAAGGCCAAAGGCAAGGATAACCGGTGGAAAGCGTGACAGGGTGAGCATTACAGGGTGAAAAGGAAGGAAACAATTGCAAGCGTTAGGAAGCGAAAGGCAGAGCAAGAGGTGTAAGCGTTACAGGGTAAAAGACAAGGCAACAAGAGCAAGCGTTGCATGGTGAAAGGCAGTGCAATAAATGCAAGTGTAACAGCCAGGATAAGGATTATTAGCAGGTTATATGGGCAACAGGACGCTATTAGTAAGCTCTATCAAGCTAGAGATCATTAGCAAGCTGAAGTGAGCCGCAGGCGATTATTAGCAAGTTGTGCTGTGCAAAAGGAGGTTACTAGATAGCTTTAGTGGGTAAAACGGGGTCAGAAGAAGCACTGCGTGGCAAAATGGTAGTAGCAAACTGTAGTGGACGCAAAGTACAAAAGCAAGCTGTACTTGGAAAAGGAGGTTTTAAGTAAAGTATACAGCTAAGAGGGGGGTTTCCATAGAAGCTGTAGGCGACAAAAGGTTCATAGCAAGCTGAGTTAGAAAGTAGAACGTTAGTAGCAGCTGTACTGGGTAAAAGGATGTTACTAGCAAGCTCTATTGTGTAAAAAAGAGGTTATTAATGAGCTGTTCTTTGACAAAAAGGCTCTTCACTAGCTGTACGTGGAAAAAAGTAGGTCATTGGCAAGCTGTAGGGAGCAAAAGGTTATAAGCAAGCTATACTGGGCAAAGTCAGGTTATAAGCAAGCTGTGCAGGGCAAACACAAGGTTCTAGAGAAACTATTTCTAGAATCAAATGGACAGACACAAGAACAAACCACAGCATGTTTTGAACTGAATGTTAAGCACCAACTGTTCACAGGGGTCAAAGAAGAAAAATGAAAACATGTAGGCAATGTGATCAGGCACAAAGATAGGGTTGATGCCAACAGTCATGCAGGGAAAATCTGAAGGAAAGATCAGAAAGGGACAGCTGCACACCTCCTACTTCAACAACATCGCTGGTGTGTGTGGTTTGGGAAGTTGCCTACAGATGTCTCAGTTGTGAGACTTGGAGAAGATTTGTGACTTTGGGAGACAAGCACCCACTGGCGATACGGGTGAAGGAGAAGGATGAAAGTAGATGATGATGGCAATACAGCCCATCATTGACTAGCGCGAAAGGAGGTCACCAGCCGAAGCTAGAACTGCATGAAAGGATGTTATCGAGACTACATAGAAAAGAACGATGGCGGAAATCCTACCTACCTGACGGCGTCTGTCTCCTCCACCAAAAATCCGGAAAAACTGAAAGAAACACATGAGCTAAAAGAGGCCCAGAGTAGGTTTTTATTACACAGAAAAGATTAAAACAGAGGCAGCATAGCAAACATTAGTGCAAGCACTACAGGACGAGTCGACGAACAACAAGTGGAAGCGTAGAACAGGGCACAAACTCCGAAAACAAGTGTAAGCGTCATGGGGCGAAAGATAGAGAAAGGAGTGGAAAGCGTTATGGAATCCAAGGCAAAGCAACAAATGCAAGCATTACATGCTTAAAGGTAGAGGAACAAGAGCAAGTGTTACATTAAAAAAAGCAGGACAACAAGTGCAAGTGTAACAAGGTCAAAGGCAGGGTGACAAGTGCTAGAGTAACAAGGCCAAAGGCAAGGATACCAACTAAGCGTGACAGGGTGAGCATTACAGGGTGAAAAGGAAGGAAACAATTGCAAGCGTTAGGAAGCGAAAAGGCAGAGAGCAAGAGGTGTAAGCATTACAGGGTAAAAGACAAGGCAACAAGAGCAAGGGTTGCATGGTGAAAGGCAGTGCAATAAATGCAAGTGTAACAGCCAGGATAAGGATTATTAGCAGGTATATGGGCAAACAGGACGCTATTAGTAAGCTCTATCAAGTAGAGATCATTAGCAAGCTGAAGTGAGCCGCAGATTATTAGCAGTAGTTGTGCTGTGCAAAAGGAGGTACTAGATAGCTTTAGTGGGTAAAACGGGGTCAGCAGAAGCACTATGTGGCAAAATGTAGTAGCAAAAACTGTAGTGGACGCAAAGTACAAAAGCAAGCTGTACTTGGAAAAGGAGGTTTTAAGTAAAGTATACAGCTAAGGAGGGGTTTACATAGAAGCTGTAGGCGACAAAAGTTCATAGCAAGCTGAGTTAGAAAGTAGAACGTTAGTAGCAGCGGTACTGGGTAAAAGGATGTTACTAGCAAGCTCTATTGTGTAAAAAGGAGATTATTAATGAGCTGTTTCTTTGACAAAAAGGCTCTTCACTAGCTGTACGTGGAAAAAGTAGGTCATTGGCAAGCTGTAGGGAGCAAAAGGTTATAAGCAAGCTATACTGGGCAAAGTCAGGTTATAGCAGCAAGCTGTGCAGGGCAAACACAAGTGACTAGAAAACTATACTAGACATTAGCTGGTTTCTGGAAGCTGAAGTGGGTAAAAAGCAGGCAGCATGCAAGAGGTACTGGCACAAGGAGGTTATTAGCATGCGTACTTGTCCGAAACCTGCTAGTAGTAGTGGTAGCCACTTAGTAAGAAGCCGATACAGGTCAAAGTTAGTAGCAAGCTCTAATGAGTAAAACGTTATCAACAAGATGATCAAAGCGACAGGAAGGTATAAGCAAGCTGCACTGCGCGAAAGGAGGTCACCAGGAAGCAGAACTGCATGAAAGGATGTTATCGAGATACTACAGAGAAAGAAAAGAACGATATGTAACCTACCTGACGGCGTCTGTCTCCTCCACCAAAAAATCCGAAAAAAGACTGAAAGACATAACACATGAGCTAAAAGAGGCCCAGAAGGTTTAATTACACAGAAAAGATTAAAACAGAGGCAGCATAGCAAACATTAGTGCAAGCACTACAGGACGAGTCGACGAACAAGTGGAAGCGTAGAACAGGGCACAAAAACTCCGGAAACAAGTGTAAGCGTCACGGGCGAAAGAAGAAGAAAGGAGTGGAAGCGTTATGGAATCCAAGGCAAAGCAACAAATGCAAGCATTACATGCTTAAAGGTAGAGGGAGAAGAGAGGTGTTACACACATTAAAAAGCAAGACAAGTGGAGTTTTACAAGGTGAAAGGCAGGGAGACAAAGTGCTAGAGTAACAAGGCCAAAGGCAAGGATAACCGGTGGAAGCGTGACAGGGTGAGCATTACAGGGTGAAAAGGAAGGAAACAATTGCAAGCGTTAGGAAGCGAAAGGCAGAGCAAGAGGTGTTAGCGTTACAGGGTAAAAAGACAAGGCAACAAGAGCAAGCGTTGCATGGTGAAAGGCATGGTGAAAGGCAGCAGTGCAATAAATGCAAGTGTAACAGCCAGGATAAGGATTATTAGCAGGTTATATGGGCAACAGGACGCTATTAGTAAGCTCTATCAAGCTAGAGATCATTAGCAAGCTGAAGTGAGTCGCAGGCGATTATTAGCAAGTTGTGCTGTGCAAAAGGAGGATACTAGATAGCTTTAGTGGGTAAAAAGGGGTCAGAAGAAGCACTGCGTGGCAAAATGGTAGTAGCAAACTGTAGTGGACGCAAAGTAAAAAGCAAACTGTACTTGGAAAAGGACGTTTTATGTAAAGTATACAGCTAAGGAGGGATTTACATAGAAGCTGTAGGCGACAAAAGGTTCATAGCAAGCTGAGTTAGAAAGTAGAACGTTAGTAGGAGCTGTACTGGGTAAAAACGGATATTACTAGCAAGCTCTATTGTGTAAAAAGAGGCCCAGTAGGTTTAATTACACAGAAAAGATTAAAACAGAGGCAGTATAACAAACATTAGTGCAAGCACTACAGGACGAGTCGACGAACAAGTGGAAGCGTAGAACAGGGCACAAACTCCAGAAACAAGTGTAAGCGTCACAGGGCGAAAAAGATAGAGAAAGGAGTGGAAGCGTTATGGAGTCCAAGGCAAAGCAACAAATGCAAGCATTACATGCTGAAAGGTAGAGGAAGAAGAGCAGGTGTTACACATTAAAAAGCAAGACAAGTGCAAGTGTTACAAGGTGAAAGGCAGGTGACAAGTGCTAGAGTAACAAGGCCAAAGGCAAGGATAACCAGTGGAAGCGTGACAGGGTGAGCATTACAGGGTGAAAAGGAAGGAAACAATTGCAAGCGTTAGGAAGCGAAAGGCAGAGCAAGAGGTGTAAGCGTTACAGGGTAAAAACAAGGCAACAAGAGCAAGCGTTGCATGGTGAAAGGCAGTGCAATAAATGCAAGTGTAACAGCCAGGATAAGGATTATTAGCAGGTTATATGGGCAACAGGACGCTATTAGTAAGCTCTCTATCAAGCTAGAGATCATTAGCAAGCTGAAGTGAGCCGCAGGGCGATTATTAGCAAGTTTTGCTGTGCAAAAGGAGGTTACTAGATAGCTTTACTAGATAGCTTTAGTGGGTAAAACGGGGTCAGAAGAAGCACTATGTGGCAAAATGGTAGTAGCAAAAACTGTAGTGGACGCAAAGTACAAAAGCAAGCTGTACTTGGAGAAGGAGGTTTTAAGTAAAGTATACAGCTAAGGAGGGGTTTACATAGAAGCTGTAGTCGACAAAAGGTTCATAGCAAGCTGAGTTAGAAAGTAGAACGTTAGTAGCAGCTGTACTGGGTAAAAGGATGTTGCTAGCAAGCTCTATTGTGTAAAAAGGAGGTTATTAATGAGCTGTTCTTTGACAAAAAGGCTCTTCACTAGCTGTACGTGGAAAAAAGTAGGTCACTGACAAGCTGTAGGGAGCAAAAGGTTATAAGCAAGCTATACTGGGCAAAGTCAGGTTATAAGCAAGCTGTGCAGGGCAAACACAAGTGACTAGAAAACTATACTGGACATTAGCTGGTTTCTGGAAGCTGAAGTGGGTAAAAGCAGGCAGCATGCAAGAGGTACTGGCACAAGGAGGTTATTAGCATGCGTACTTGTCCGAAACCTGTTAGTAGTAAGAGGCACTGGCCATTTAGTAGAGAAGCCGATACAGGTCAAAGTTAGTAGCAAGCTCTATTGAGTAAAACGTTATCAACAAGATGATCAAAGCAACAGGAAGCTATAGCAAGCTTGCACTGCGCGAAAGGAGGTCACCAGGAAGCAGAACTGCATGAAAGGATGTTATCGAGATACTACATAGAAAGATTAAGAAAGATATGTAACCTACTGACGGCGTCTGTCTCCTCCACCAAAAAATCCGGAAAAGACTGAAAGACATAACACATGAGCTAAAAGAGGCCCAGAAGGTTTTAATACACAGAAAAAGATTAAAACAGAGGCAGCATAGCAAACATTAGTGCAAGCATTACAGGACGAGTCGACGAACAAGTGGAAGCGTAGAACAGGGCACAAACTCCAGAAACAAGTGTAAGCGTCACGGGGCGAAAGATAGAGAAAGGAGTGGAAGCGTTATGGAGTCCAAGGCAAAGCAACAATGCAAGCATTACATGCTGAAAGGTAGAGGAAGAAGAGCAGGTGTTACACATTAAAAAGCAAGACAAGTGCAAGTGTTACAAAGTGAAAGGCAGGGTGACAAGTGCTAGAGTAACAGGCCAAAGGCAAGGATAACCGGTGGAAGCGTGACAGGGTGAGCATTACAGGGTGAAAAGGAAGGAAACAATTGCAAGCGTTAGGATGCGAAAGGCAGAGCAAGAGGTGTAAGCGTTACAGGGTAAAAGACAAGCAACAAGAGCAAGCGTTGCATGGTGAAAGGCAGTGCAATAAATGCAACTGTAACTGCCAGGATAAGGATTATTAGCAGGTTATATGGGCAACAGGAGGACTATTAGTAAGCTCTATCACGCTAGAGATCATTAGCAAGCTGAAGTGAGCCGCAGGCGATTATTAGCAAGTTGTGCTGTGCAAAGCAGAGCTAGGTAGCGGGGTAAAAGCGGGGTCAGTGAAGAATAAATGCGTGGCAAAATGGTAGTAGGCACACAACTGTAGTAGTAACGCTATCAAGTAGAAAGCAAGCAAGTGAGCCTGCAGGCGATTATTAGCAAGTTGTGCTAGCAAAAGAGGTTTTATAGCTTTAAAAAAATGGGGTCAGAAGAAGCACTATGTGGCAAAATGGTAGTAGCAAACTGTAGTGGACGCAAAGTACAAAAGCAAGCTGTACTCGGAAAAGGAGATTTTAAGTAAAGTATACAGCTAAAGAGGGGTTTACATAGAAGCTGTAGGCGACAAAAGGTTCATAGCAAGCTGAGTTAGAAAGTAGAACGTTAGTAGCAGCTGTACTGGGTAAAAGGATGTTACTAGCAAGCTCTATTGTGTAAAAAGGAGGTTATTAATGAGCTGTTCTTTGACAAAAAGGCTCTTCACTAGCTGTACGTGGAAAAAGTAGGTCATTGGCAAGCTGTAGGGAGCAAAAGGTTATAAGCAAGCTATACTGGGCAAAGTCAGGTTATAAGCAAGCTGTGCAGGGCAAACACAAGTGACTAGAAAACTATACTAGACATTAGCTGGTTTCTGGAAGCTGAAGTGGGTAAAAGCAGGCAGCATGCAAGAGGTACTGGCACAAGGAGGTTATTAGCATGCGTACTTGTCCGAAAACTGTTAGTAGTAAGTGGTACCGCCACTTAGTAAGAAGCCGATACAGGTCAAAGTGAGTAGTAGCAAGCTCTATTGAGTAAAAAACGTTACCAACAAGATGATCAAAGCAACAGGAAGGTATAAGCAAGCAGCACTGCGCGAAAGGAGGTCACCAGGAAGCAGAACTGCATGAAAGGATGTTATCGAGATACTACATAGAAAGAACGATATGTAACCTACCTGACGGCGTCTGTCTCCTCCACCACAAAAATCCGGAAAAAGACTGAAAGACATAACACATGAGCTAAAAGAGGCCCAGTAGGTTTAATTACACAGAAAAGATTAAAACAGAGGCAGCATAGCAAACATTAGCAAACACTACAGGACGAGTCGACGAACAAGTGGAAGCGTAGAACAGGGCACAAACTCCGGAAACAAGTGTAAGCGTCATGGGGCGAAAGATAGAGAAAGGAGTGGAAGCGTTATGGAATCCAAGGCAAAGCAACAAATGCAAGCATTACATGCTTAAAGGTAGAGGAACAAGAGCAGGTGTTACACATTAAAAAGCAGGACAACAAGTGCAAGTGTAACAAGGTGAAAGGCAGGGTGACAAGTGCTAGAGTAACAAGGCCAAAGGCAAGGATAACCGGTGGAAGCGTGACAGGGTGAGCATTACAGGGTGAAAAGGAAGGAAACAATTGCAAGCGTTAGGAAGCGAAAGGCAGAGCAAGAGGTGTAAGCATTACAGGGTAAAAGACAAGGCAACAAGAGCAAGGTTTGCATGGTGAAAGGTAGTGCAATAAATGCAAGTGTAACAGCCAGGATAAGGATTATAGCAGGTTATATGGGCAACAGGGACGCTATTAGTAAGCTCTATCAAGTTAGAGATCATTAGCAAGCTGAAGTGAGCCGCAGGCGATTATTAGCAAGTTGTGCTGTGCAAAAGGAGGTAACTAGATAGCTTTAGTGGGTAAAACGGGGTCAGCAGAAGCACTATGTGGCAAA
>JADBJO010011920.1:40092-61484 GCA_016801955.1 Conus betulinus
TTAGCACTCTCTATTGAGCAAACCATAATCAACAAGATGATCAAAGGAACAGAAGCTATTAGCAAGTTAGTACAGCGCGAAAGGAGGTCATTAGGAAGCAGAACTGCATGAAAGGATGTTATCGAGATACTACATAGAAAGGCAGATGAGTGACCTACCTGACGGCGTCTGTCTCCTCCACCAAATATCCGAAAAAGAATGAAAGACATAAAGCATGAGCCAAACGAGGCCCAGTAGCTTTACTTACACAGAAATGATTACAACAGATGCAGCATAGCAAACACTAGCGCAAGCATTACACGACGAATCGACGAACAAGTGCAAACGTAATTCAGGGCACAAACTCTGAAACAAGTGTAAACGTTACAGGGCGAGAGGCAGAGAAAGGAGTGGAAGCATTATGGAGTCCGAGGCACAGCAACAAATGCAAGCATTACATGGTGGAAGGCAAGGAACAAGTGCAAGTGTTACACATTGAAAAGCAGGACAAGTGCAAGTGCTAAAGGGTGAAAGGCAGGACAAGTGCTACAGAGCAAGGCCAAAAGCAAGGGTAAGGAGTGGAAGCATGACAGGGTGAGCGTTACAGGGTGAAAGGTAGGGAAATAATTGCAAGCGTTAGACAGCGAAAGGCAGGGCAACTTGTGCAAGCATGACAGAGTAAAAGACAAGGCAAAAAGTGCATGCCTTGCATGGTGAAAGGTAGGGTAAAAAAAGCAAGTGTTACAGCGAGGAAGAGATCAATAGCAAGTTGTAGTGGGCAAAAGGAGGCTATTAGTAAGCGCTAGAGGTTATTAGCAAGCTGTAGTGCGCAACAGAAGATTATTAGCAAGTTGTGCTGTGCAGCAGGAGGTCATTTCATTAGCAAGCTATGGTGGGCAGCAGGAGATTATTAGCAAGCTGTGCTGTGCAGAAGGAGGTTATCAGCAAGCTGTGCTGTGCAGCAGGAGGTTATAAGCAAGCTGGGTTGTGCAGAAGGAAGTCATTAGCAAGCTGTAGTGGGCAGCAGATTATTAGCAAGCTGTGCTGTGCAGAAGGAGGTTATCAGCAAGCTGGGTTGTGCAGAAGGAAGTCATTAGCAAGCTGTTGTGGGCAGCAGATTATTAGCAAGCTGTGCTGTGCAGAAGGAGGCTATTAGCAAGCTGTTGTGGGCAGCAGGGGTTATAAGGCAGCTGTGCTGTGCAAAGGGATGTTAGTATTTAGCATTAGTGGGAAAAAAGGTAGTTATAAAGTGTCGGGCACGCAAAGAGTACTAAAGTAAGCTGTACACGGAGAAGGAGGTTAAGTAAACTATACAGCCAAGGAGGGCTTTACATAGAAGCTGTACACGGTTAAACGTTTGTAGCAAGGTGAGTTAGAGACAAGAACAGTAGTAGCAGCTAACAGCAAGCTATACTGGGCAAAGTTAGGTCATACGCAAGCTGTGCAGGGCAAACACAAGTTTTTCTAGAAAATGATTCTAGACATTAGCTGCTTTCTGGAAGCTGTACTGGCTGAAAGCAGGCAGCTCACAAGAGGTGATCGCGCAAGGAGATTATTAGCATGCGTACAGGGCAGGTTATTCTTAGTAAGAGGCACTAGACGCCAACTAGCAAGCTGACACAGGTAAATGTTATTGAGCACTCTCTGTTGAGTAAACCATAATCAACAAGATGATCAAAGCAGCAGGAAGCTATTAGCAAGTTAGTACAGCGCGAAAGGAGGTCATTAGGAAGCAGAACTGCATGAAAGGATGTTATGGAGATACTACATAGAAAGGCAGATGAGTAACCTACCTGATGGCGTCTGTCTCCTCCACCAAATATCCAGAAAAGAATGAAAGACATAAAACATGAGCCAAACGAGGCCCAGTAGCTTTACTAACACAGAAATGATTACAACAGATGCAGCATAGCAAACACTAGCACACACATTGCATGACGAATCGACGAACAAGTGCAAGCGTAAAGCAGGGCACAAACTCCAGAAACAAGTGTAGGCGTTACAAGGCGAGAAGCAGAGAAAGGAGTGGAAGTTATGGAGTCCAAGGCAAAGCAATAAATGCAAGCATCACATGGTGAAAGGCCAAGGAACAAGAGTAAGTGTTACACATTGAAAAGCAAGACAAGTGCTACAGGCTGAAAGGCATGGCGACAAGTGCTACAGTAACAAGGCCAAAGGCAAGGGTAAGCAGTGGACGCGTGACAGGGTGAGCGTTACAGGGTGAAAGGCAGGGAAATAATTGCAAGCGTTTAGAGAGCGAAAGGCAGGGCAACAAGTGCAAGCGTGACAGAGTAAAAGACAAGGCAAAAGGTGCATGCCTTGAATGGTGGAAGGTAGGGTAATAAATGCAAGTGTTACAGCGAGGAAAGAGATCATTAGCAGGTTGCAGTGGGCGAAAGGAGGCTATTAGTAAGCTCTATCACGCTAGAGGTTATTAGCAAGCTGTAGTGGGCAGCAGAAGATTATTAGCAAGTTGTGCTGTGCAGAAGGAGGTCATCAGCAAGCTATAGTGGGCAGCAGGAGATTATTAGCAAGCTGTGCTGTGCACAAAGAGCTTATTGACAAGCTGTAGTGGACAGCAGGAGGTTATAAGCAAGCCGTGTTGTGCAGGAGGAGGTCATTAGCAAGCTGTAGTGGGCAGCAGATTATTTGCAAGCTGTGCTATGCAGGAGGAGGCTATTAGCAGCTGTTGTGGCCAGCAGGAGGTTATAAGCAAGCTGTGCTGTGCAAAGGGATGTTACTATTTAGCTTTAATGGGAAAAAAGGGGGTTAGTAGAAGCACTACATTGCAAAACGGTAGTTTCAAACTGTAGTGCACGCAAAGAGTACTAAAGCAAGCTGTACACGGAAAAGAGGTTAAGTAAACTATACAGCTAAGGAAGGGTTTACATAGAAGCTGTACATGGCAAAAGGTTTGTAGCAAGACGAGTTAGAGACAAGAACAGTAGTAGCAGCTGTACTGGGTAAAACGATGTTACTAGCAAGCTGTATTGTGTAAAAAGGAGGGTATTAATGAGCTGTTCTTTGAACAAAAGGATGTTAGGTAGCTGTACTTGGGAAAAGTAGGTCACTGGCAAGCTATAGGGAGCAGAAAGTTAACAGCAAGCTACACTGGGCAAATAGCAAGCCATACTGGCCAAAGTTAGGTTATAAGCAAGCTGTGCAGGGCAAACACAAGTTCCTGGAAAATGGTACTAGACAATAACTGCTTTCTGGAAGCTGTACTGGGTGAAAGCAGGCAGCTCGGAAGAGGTACTCGCGCAAGGAGGTTATTAGCATGCGTACAGGGCAGAAGGTTATTACTAGTAAGAAGCACTAGACACCGACTAGCAAGCTGACACAGGTAAATGTTATTAGCACTCTCTATTGAGCAAACCATAATCAACAGATGATCAAAGGAACAGAAGCTATTAGCAAGTTAGTACAGCGCGAAAGGAGGTCATTAGGAAGCAGAACTGCATGAAAGGATGTTATCGAGATACTACATAGAAAGGCAGATGAGTGACCTACCTGATGGCGTCTGTCTCCTCCTCCCAAATATCCGGAAAAAGAATGAAAGACATAAAGCATGAGCCAAACGAGGCCCAGTAGCTTTACTTACACAGAAATGATTACAACAGATGCAGCATAGCAAACACTAGCGCAAGCATTACACGACGAATCGACGAACAAGTGCAAACGTAATTCAGGGCACAAACTCTGAAAACAAGTGTAAACGTTACAGGGCGAGAGGCAGAGAAAGGAGTGGAAGCATTATGGAGTCCGAGGCACAGCAACAAATGCAAGCATTACATGGTGGAAGGCAAAGGAACAAGTGCAAGTGTTACACATTGAAAAGCAGGACAAGTGCAAGTGCTAAAGGGTGAAAGGCAGGACAAGTGCTACAGTAGCAAGGCCAGCAAGCAAGGTAAGGAGTGGAAGCATGACAGGGTGAGCGTTACAGGGTGAAAGGTAGGGAAATAATTGCAAGCGTTAGACAGCGAAAGGCAGGGCAACTTGTGCAAGCATGACAGAGTAAAAGACAAGGCAAAAAGTGCATGCCTTGCATGGTGAAAGGTAGGGTAAAAAAAGCAAGTGTTACAGCGAGGAAAGAGATCAATAGCAAGTTGTAGTGGGCAAAAGGAGGCTATTAGTAAGCGCTAGAGGTTATTAGCAAGCTGTAGTGCGCAACAGAAGATTATTAGCAAGTTGTGCTGTGCAGCAGGAGGTCATTAGCAAGCTATGGTGGGCAGCAGGAGATTATTAGCAAGCTGTGCTGTGCAGAAGGAGGTTATCAGCAAGCTGTGCTGTGCAGCAGGAGGTTATAAGCAAGCTGGGTTGTGCAGAAGGAAGTCATTAGCAAGCTGTAGTGGGCAGCAGATTATTAGCAAGCTGTGCTGTGCAGAAGGAGGTTATCAGCAAGCTGGGTTGTGCAGAAGGAAGTCATTAGCAAGCTGTAGTGGGCAGCAGATTATTAGCAAGCTGTGCTGTGCAGAAGGAGGCTATTAGCAAGCTGTTGTGGGCAGCAGGGGTTATAAGGCAGCTGTGCTGTGCAAGGGATGTTAGTATTTAGCATTAGTGGGAAAAAAGGTAGTTATAAGTGTCGGGCACGCAAAGAGTACTAAAGTAAGCTGTACACGGAGAAGGAGGTTAAGTAAACTATACAGCCAAGGAGGGCTTTACATAGAAGCTGTACACGGTTAAACGTTTGTAGCAAGGTGAGTTAGAGACAAGAACAGTAGTAGCAGCTAACAGCAAGCTATACTGGGCAAAGTTAGGTCATACGCAAGCTGTGCAGGGCAAACACAAGTTTCTAGAAAATGATTCTAGACATTAGCTGCTTTCTGGAAACTGTACTGGCTGAAAGCAGGCAGCTCACAAGAGGTGATCGCGCAAGGAGATTATTAGCATGCGTACAGGGCAGGTTATTCTTAGTAAGAGGCACTAGACGCCAACTAGCAAGCTGACACAGGTAAATGTTATTAGCACTCTCTGTTGAGTAACCCATCAACAAGATGATCAAAGCAGCAGGAAGCTATTAGCAAGTTAGTACAGCGCGAAAGGAGGTCATTAGGAAGCAGAACTGCATGAAAGATGTTATGGAGATACTACATAGAAAGGCAGATGAGTAACCTACCTGATGGCGTCTGTCTCCTCCACCAAATATCCAGAAAGAATGAAAGACATAAAACATGCCAAACGAGCCCAGTAGCTTTACTAACACAGAAATGATTACAACAGATGCAGCATAGCAAACACTAGCACACACATTGCATGACGAATCGACGAACAAGTGCAAGCGTAAAGCAGGGCACAAACTCCAGAAACAAGTGTAGGCGTTACAAGGCGAGAAGCAGAGAAAGGAGTGGAGCGTTATGGAGTCCAAGGCAAAGCAATAAATGCAAGCATCACATGGTGAAGGCCAAGGAACAAGAGTAAGTGTTACACATTGAAAAGCAAGACAAGTGCTACAGGCTGAAAGGCATGGCGACAAGTGCTACAGTAACAAGGCCAAAGGCAAGGGTAAGCAGTGGACGCGTGACAGGGTGAGCGTTACAGGGTGAAAGGCAGGGAAATAATTGCAAGCGTTAGAGAGCGAAAGGCAGGGCAACAAGTGCAAGCGTGACAGAGTAAAAGACAAGGCAAAAGGTGCATGCCTTGAATGGTGGAAGGTAGGGTAATAAATGCAAGTGTTACAGCGAGGAAAGAGATCATTAGCAGGTTGCAGTGGGCGAAAGGAGGCTATTAGTAAGCTCTATCACGCTAGAGGTTATTAGCAAGCTGTAGTGGGCAGCAGAAGATTATTAGCAAGTTGTGCTGTGCAGAAGGAGGTCATCAGCAAGCTATAGTGGGCAGCAGGAGATTATTAGCAAGCTGTGCTGTGCACAAAGAGCTTATTGACAAGCTGTAGTGGACAGCAGGAGGTTATAAGCAAGCCGTGTTGTGCAGGAGGAGGTCATTAGCAGCTGTAGTGGGCAGCAGATTATTTGCAAGCTGTGCTATGCAGGAGGAGGCTATTAGCAAGCTGTTGTGTGGCCAGCAGGAGGTTATAAGCAAGCTGTGCTGTGCAAAGGGATGTTACTATTTAGCTTTAATGGGAAAAAGGGGGTTAGTAGTAGAAGCACTACATTGCAAAACGGTAGTTTCAAACTGTAGTGCACGCAGAGAGTACTAAAGCAAGCTGTACACGGAAAAGGAGGTTAAGTAAACTATACAGCTAAGGAGGTTTACATAGAAGCTGTACATGGCAAAAGGTTTGTAGCAAGACGAGTTAGAGACAAGAACAGTAGTAGCAGCTGTACTGGGTAAAACGATGTTACTAGCAAGCTGTATTGTGTAAAAAGGAGGGTATTAATGAGCTGTTCTTTGAACAAAAGGATGTTAGGTAGCTGTACTTGGGAAAAGTAGGTCACTGGCAAGCTATAGGGAGCAGAAAGTTAACAGCAAGCTACACTGGGCAAATAGCAAGCCATACTGGCCAAAGTTAGGTTATAAGCAAGCTGTGCAGGGCAAACACAAGTTCCTGGAAAATGGTACTAGACAATAACTGCTTTCTGGAAGCTGTACTGGGTGAAAGCAGGCAGCTCGGAAGAGGTACTCGCGCGCAGGAGGTTATTAGCATGCGTACAGGGCAGAAGGTTATTACTAGTAAGAAGCACTAGACACCGACTAGCAGCTGACACAGGTAAATGTTATTAGCACTCTCTATTGAGCAAACCATAATCAACAAGATGATCAAAGGAACAGGAAGCTATTAGCAAGTTAGTACAGCGCGAAAGGAGGTCATTAGGAAGCAGAACTGCATGAAAGGATGTTATCGAGATACTACATAGAGGCAGATGAGTGACCTACCTGACGGCGTCTGTCTCCTCCACCAAATATCCGAAAAAGAATGAAAGACATAAAGCATGAGCCAAACGAGGCCCAGTAGCTTTACTTACACAGAAATGATTACAACAGATGCAGCATAGCAAACACTAGCGCAAGCATTACACGACGAATCGACGAACAAGTGCAAACGTAATTCAGGGCACAAACTCTGAAAACAAGTGTAAACGTTACAGGGCGAGAGGCAGAGAAAGGAGTGGAAGCATTATGGAGTCCAAGGCACAGCAACAATGCAAGCATTACATGGTGGAAGGCAAAGGAACAAGTGCAAGTGTTACACATTGAAAAGCAGGACAAGTGCAAGTGCTAAAGGGTGAAAGGCAGGACAAGTGCTACAGTAGCAAGGCCAAAAGCAAGGGTAAGGAGTGGAAGCATGACAGGGTGCGTTTACAGGGTGAAAGGTAGGGAAATAATTGCAAGCGTTAGACAGCGAAGGCAGGGCACTTGTGCAAGCATGACAGAGTAAAAGACAAGGCAAAAAGTGCATGCCTTGCATGGTGAAAGGTAGGGTAAAAAAAGCAAGTGTTACAGCGAGGAAAGAGATCAATAGCAAGTTGTAGTGGGCAAAAGGAGGCTATTAGTAAGCGCTAGAGGTTATTAGCAAGCTGTAGTGCGCAACAGAAGATTATTAGCAAGTTGTGCTGTGCAGCAGGAGGTCATTTCATTAGCAAGCTATGGTGGGCAGCAGCAGGAGATTAGCAAGCTGTGCTGTGCAGAAGGAGGTTATCAGCAAGCTGTGCTGTGCAGCAGGAGGTTATAAGCAAGCTGGTTGTGCAGAAGGAAGTCATTAGCAAGCTGTAGTGGGCAGCAGATTATTAGCAAGCTGTGCTGTGCAGAAGGAGGTTATCAGCAAGCTGGGTTGTGCAGAAGGAAGTCATTAGCAAGCTGTAGTGGGCAGCAGATTATTAGCAAGCTGTGCTGTGCAGAAGGAGCTATTAGCAAGCTGTTGTGGGCAGCAGAGGTTATAAGGCAGCTGTGCTGTGCAAAGGGATGTTAGTATTTAGCATTAGTGGGAAAAAAGGTAGTTATAAAGTGTCGGGCACGCAAAGAGTACTAAAGTAAGCTGTACACGGAGAAGGAGGTTAAGTAAACTATACAGCCAAGGAGGGCTTTACATAGAAGCTGTACACGGTTAAACGTTTGTAGCAAGGTGAGTTAGAGACAAGACAGTAGTAGCAGCTAACAGCAAGCTATACTGGGCAAAGTTAGGTCATACGCAAGCTGTGCAGGGCAAACACAAGTTTCTAGAAAATGATTCTAGACATTAGCTGCTTTCTGGAAGCTGTACTGGCTGAAAGCAGGCAGCTCACAAGAGGTGATCGCGCAAGGAGATTATTAGCATGCGTACAGGGCAGGTTATTCTTAGTAAGAGGCACTAGACGCCAACTAGCAAGCTGACACAGGTAATGTTATTAGCACTCTCTGTTGAGTAAACCATAATCAACAAGATGATCAAAGCAGCAGGAAGCTATTAGCAAGTTAGTACAGCGCGAAAGGAGGTCATTAGGAAGCAGAACTGCATGAAAGGATGTTATGGAGATACTACATAGAAAGGCAGATGAGTAACCTACCTGATGGCGTCTGTCTCCTCCACCAAATATCCAGAAAAGAATGAAAGACATAAAACATGAGCCAAACGAGGCCCAGTAGCTTTACTAACACAGAAATGATTACAACAGATGCAGCATAGCAAACACTAGCACAGCACACATTGCATGACGAATCGACGAACAGTGCAAGCGTAAAGCAGGGCACAAACTCCAGAAACAAGTGTAGGCGTTACAAGGCGAGAAGCAGAGAAAGGAGTGGAAGCGTTATGAGTCCAAGGCAAAGCAATAAATGCAAGCATCACATGGTGAAAGGCCAAGGAACAAGAGTAAGTGTTACACATTGAAAAGCAAGACAAGTGCTACAGGCTGAAAGGCATGGCGACAAGTGCTACAGTAACAAGGCCAAAGGCAAGGGTAAGCAGTGGACGCGTGACAGGGTGAGCGTTACAGGGTGAAAGGCAGGGAAATAATTGCAAGCGTTAGAGAGCGAAAGGCAGGGCAACAAGTGCAAGCGTGACAGAGTAAAAGACAGGCAAAAGGTGCATGCCTTGAATGGTGGAAGGTAGGGTAATAAATGCAAGTGTTACAGCGAGGAAAGAGATCATTAGCAGGTTGCAGTGGGCGAAAGGAGGCTATTAGTAAGCTCTATCACGCTAGAGGTTATTAGCAAGCTGTAGTGGGCAGCAGAAGATTATTAGCAAGTTGTGCTGTGCAGAAGGAGGTCATCAGCAAGCTATAGTGGGCAGCAGGAGATTATTAGCAAGCTGTGCTGTGCACAAAGAGCTTATTGACAAGCTGTGTAGTGGACAGCAGGAGGTTATATAAGCAGCCGTGTTGTGCAGGAGGAGGTCATTAGCAAGCTGTAGTGGGCAGCAGATTATTTGCAAGCTGTGCTATGCAGGAGGAGGCTATTAGCAAGCTGTTGTGGCCAGCAGGAGTTATAAGCAAGCTGTGCTGTGCAAAGGGATGTTACTATTTAGCTTTAATGGGAAAAAGGGGGTTAGTAGAAGCACTACATTGCAAAACGGTAGTTTCAAAAACTGTAGTGCACGCAAAGAGTACTAAAGCAAGCTGTACACGGAAAAGGAGGTTAAGTAAACTATACAGCTAAGGAAGGGTTTACATAGAAGCTGTACATGGCAAAAGGTTTGTAGCAAGACGAGTTAGAGACAAGAACAGTAGTAGCAGCTGTACTGGGTAAAACGATGTTACTAGCAAGCTGTATTGTGTAAAAAGGAGGGTATTAATGAGCTGTTCTTTGAACACAAAAGGATGTTAGGTAGCTGTACTTGGGAAAAGTAGGTCACTGGCAAGCTATAGGGAGCAGAAAGTTAACAGCAAGCTACACTGGGCAAATAGCAAGCCATACTGGCCAAAGTTAGGTTATAAGCAAGCTGTGCAGGCAAACACAAGTTCCTGGAAAATGGTACTAGACAATAACTGCTTTCTGGAAGCTGTACTGGGTGAAAGCAGGCAGCTCGGAAGAGGTACTCGCGCAAGGAGGTTATTAGCATGCGTACAGGGCAGAAGGTTATTACTAGTAAGAAGCACTAGACACCGACTAGCAAGCTGACACAGGTAAATGTTATTAGCACTCTCTATTGAGCAAACCATAATCAACAAGATGATCAAAGGAACAGGAAGCTATTAGCAGTTAGTACAGCGCGAAAGGAGGTCATTAGGAAGCAGAACTGCATGAAAGGATGTTATCGAGATACTACATAGAAAGGCAGATGAGTGACCTACCTGACGGCGTCTGTCTCCTCCACCAAATATCCGAAAAAGAATGAAAGACATAAAGCATGAGCCAAACGAGGCCCAGTAGCTTTACTTACACAGAAATGATTACAACAGATGCAGCATAGCAAACACTAGCGCAAGCATTACACGACGAATCGACGAACAAGTGCAAACGTAATTCAGGGCACAAACTCTGAAAACAAGTGTAAACGTTACAGGGCGAGAGGCAGAGAAGGAGTGGAAGCATTATGGAGTCCGAGGCACAGCAACAAATGCAAGCATTACATGGTGGAAGGCAAAGGAACAAGTGCAAAGTGTTACACATTGAAAAGCAGGACAAGTGCAAGTGCTAAAGGGTGAAAGGCAGGACAAGTGCTACAGTAGCAGGCCAAAAGCAAGGGTAAGGAGTGGAAGCATGACAGGGTGAGCGTTACAGGGTGAAAGGTAGGGAAATAATTGCAAGCGTTAGACAGCGAAAGGCAGGGCAACTTGTGCAGCATGACAGAGTAAAAGACAAGGCAAAAAGTGCATGCCTTGCATGGTGAAAGGTAGGTAAAAAAAGCAAGTGTTACAGCGAGGAAAGAGATCAATAGCAAAGTTGTAGTGGCAAAAGGAGGCTATTAGTAAGCGCTAGAGTTTTAGCAAGCTGTAGTGCGCAACAGAAGATTATTAGCAAGTTGTGCTGTGCAGCAGGAGGTCATTTCATTAGCAAGCTATGGTGGGCAGCAGGAGATTATTAGCAAGCTGTGCTGTGCAGAAGGAGTTATCAGCAAGCTGTGCTGTGCAGCAGAGAGTTATAAGCAAGCTGGCTGTGCAGAAGGAAGTCATTAGCAAGCTGCTGTAGTGGGCAGCAGATTATTAGCAAGCTGTGCTGTGCAGAAGGAGGTTATCAGCAAGCTGGGTTGTGCAGAAGGAAGTCATTAGCAAGCTGTAGTGGGCAGCAGATTATTAGCAAGCTGTGCTGTGCAAAGAGGCTATTAGCAAGCTGTTGTGGGCAGCAGGAGGTTATAAGGCAGCTGTGCTGTGCAAAGGGATGTTAGTATTTAGCATTAGTGGGAAAAAGGTAGTTATAAAGTGTCGGGCACGCAAGAGTACTAAAGTAAGCTGTACACGGAGAGGAGGTTAAGTAAACTATACAGCCAAGGAGGGCTTTACATAGAAGCTGTACACGGTTAAACGTTTGTAGCAAGGTGAGTTAGAGACAAGAACAGTAGTAGCAGCTAACAGCAAGCTATACTGGGCAAAGTTAGGTCATACGCAAGCTGTGCAGGGCAAACACAAGTTTCTAGAAAATGATTCTAGACATTAGCTGCTTTCTGGAAGCTGTACTGGCTGAAAGCAGGCAGCTCACAAGAGGTGATCGCGCAAGGAGATTATAGCATGCGTACAGGGCAGGTTATTCTTAGTAAGAGGCACTAGACGCCAACTAGCAAGCTGACACAGGTAAATGTTATGAGCACTCTCTGTTGAGTAAACCATAATCAACAAGATGATCAAAGCAGCAGGAAGCTATTAGCAAGTTAGTACAGCGCGAAAGGAGGTCATTAGGAAGCAGAACTGCATGAAAGGATGTTATGGAGATACTACATAGAAAGGCAGATGAGTAACCTACCTGATGGCGTCTGTCTCCACCAAATATCCAGAAAAGAATGAAAGACATAAAACATGAGCCAAACGAGGCCCAGTAGCTTTACTAACACAGAAATGATTACAACAGATGCAGCATAGCAAACACTAGCACACACATTGCATGACGAATCGACGAACAAGTGCAAGCGTAAAGCAGGGCACAAACTCCAGAAACAGTGTAGGCGTTACAAGGCGAGAAGCAGAGAAAGGAGTGGAAGCGTTATGGAGTCCAAGGCAAAGCAATAAATGCAAGCATCACATGGTGAAAGGCCAAGGAACAAGAGTAAGTGTTACACATTGAAAAGCAAGACAAGTGCTACAGGCTGAAAGGCATGGCGACAAGTGCTACAGTAACAAGGCCAAAGGCAAGGGTAAGCAGTGGACGCGTGACAGGGTGAGCGTTACAGGGTGAAAGGCAGGGAAATAATTGCAAGCGTTTAGAGAGAAAAAGGCAGGCAACAAGTGCAAGCGGACAGAGTAAAAGACAAGGCAAAAGGTGCATGCCTTGAATGGTGGAAGGTAGGGTAATAAATGCAAGTGTTACAGCGAGGAAAGAGATCATTAGCAGGTTGCAGTGGGCGAAAGGAGGCTATTAGTAAGCTCTATCACGCTAGAGGTTATTAGCAAGCTGTAGTGGGCAGCAGAAGATTATTAGCAAGTTGTGCTGTGCAGAAGGAGGTCATCAGCAAGCTATAGTGGGCAGCAGGAGATTATTAGCAAGCTGTGCTGTGCACAAAGAGCTTATTGACAAGCTGTAGTGGACAGCAGGAGGTTATAAGCAAGCCGTGTTGTGCAGGAGGAGGTCATTAGCAAGCTGTAGTGGGCAGCAGATTATTAGCAAGCTGTGCTATGCAGAGGAGGCTATTAGCAAGCTGTTGTGGCCAGCAGGAGGTTATAAGCAAGCTGTGCTGTGCAAAGGGATGTTACTATTTAGCTTTAATGGGAAAAAGGGGGTTAGTAGAAGCACTACATTGCAAAACGGTAGTTTCAAACTGTAGTGCACGCAAAGAGTACTAAAGCAAGCTGTACACGGAAAAGGAGGTTAAGTAAACTATACAGCTAAGGAAGGGTTTACATAGAAGCTGTACATGGCAAAAGGTTTGTAGCAAGACGAGTTAGAGACAAGAACAGTAGTAGCAGCTGTACTGGGTAAAACGATGTTACTAGCAAGCTGTATTGTGTAAAAAGGAGGGTATTAATGAGCTGTTCTTTGAACAAAAGGATGTTAGGTAGCTGTACTTGGGAAAAGTAGGTCACTGGCAAGCTATAGGAGCAGAAAGTTAACAGCAAGCTACACTGGGCAAATAGCAAGCCATACTGGCCAAAGTTAGGTTATAAGCAAGCTGTGCAGGGCAAACACAAGTTCCTGGAAAATGGTACTAGACAATAACTGCTTTCTGGAAGCTGTACTGGGTGAAAGCAGCAGCTCGGAAGAGGTACTCGCGCAAGGAGGTTATTAGCATGCGTACAGGGCAGAAGGTTATTACTAGTAAGAAGCACTAGACACCGACTAGCAAGCTGACACAGGTAAATGTTATTAGCACTCTCTATTGAGCAAACCATAATCAACAAGATGATCAAGGAACAGGAAGCTATTAGCAAGTAGTACAGCGCGAAAGGAGGTCATTAGGAAGCAGAACTGCATGAAAGGATGTTATCGAGATACTACATAGAAAGGCAGATGAGTGACCTACCTGACGGCGTCTGTCTCCTCCACCAAATATCCGGAAAAAGAATGAAAGACATAAAGCATGAGCCAAACGAGGCCCAGTAGCTTTACTTACACAGAAATGATTTACAACAGATGCAGCATAGCAAACACTAGCGCAAGCATTTACACGACGAATCGACGAACAAGTGCAAACGTAATTCAGGGCACAAACTCAGAAAACAAGTGTAAACGTTACAGGGCGAGAGGCAGAGAAAGGAGTGGAAGCATTATGGAGTCCAAGGCACAGCAACAAATGCAAGCATTACATGGTGGAAGGCAAAGGAACAAGTGCAAGTGTTACACATTGAAAAGCAGGACAAGTGCAAGTGCTAAAGGGTGAAAGGCAGGACAAGTGCTACAGTAGCAAGGCCAAAAGCAAGGGTAAGGAGTGGAAGCATGACAGGGTGAGCGTTACAGGGTGAAAGGTAGGGAAATAATTGCAAGCGTTAGACAGCGAAAGGCAGGGCAACTTGTGCAAGCATGACAGAGTAAAAGACAAGGCAAAAAGTGCATGCCTTGCATGGTGAAAGGTAGGGTAAAAAAAGCAAGTGTTACAGCGAGGAAAGAGATCAATAGCAAGTTGTAGTGGGCAAAAGGAGGCTATTAGTAAGCGCTAGAGTTATTAGCAAGCTGTAGTGCGCAACAGAAAGATTATTAGCAAGTTGTGCTGTGCAGCAGGAGGAGGTCATTAGCAAGCTATGGTGGGCAGCAGGAGATTATTAGCAAGCTGTGCTGTGCAGAAGGAGTTATCAGCAAGCTGTGTGCTGTGCAGCAGAGGTTATAAGCAAGCTGTGTTTGTGCAGAAGGAAGTCATTAGCAAGCTGTAGTGGGCAGCAGATTATTAGCAAGCTGTGCTGTGCAGAAGGAGGTTATCAGCAAGCTGGGTTGTGCAAGGAAGGCAAGTCATTAGCAAGCTGTGCTGTGGGCAGCAGATTATTAGCAAGCTGTGCTGTGCAGCAAGGAGGCTATAGCAAGCTGTTGTGGGCAGCAGGAGGTTATAAGGCAGCTGTGCTGTGCAAGGGATGTTAGTATTTAGCATTAGTGGGAAAAAAGGTAGTTATAAAGTGTCGGGCACGCAAAGAGTACTAAAGTAAGCTGTACACGGAGAAGGAGGTTAAGTAAACTATACAGCCAAGGAGGGCTTTACATAGAAGCTGTACACGGTTAAACGTTTGTAGCAGGTGAGTTAGAGACAAGAACAGTAGTAGCAGCTAACAGCAAGCTATACTGGGCAAAGTTAGGTCATACGCAAGCTGTGCAGGGCAAACACAAGTTTCTAGAAAATGATTCTAGACATTAGCTGCTTTCTGGAAACTGTACTGGCTGAAAGCAGGCAGCTCACAAGAGGTGATCGCGCAAGGAGATTATTAGCATGCGTACAGGGCAGGTTATTCTTAGTAGAGGCACTAGACGCCAACTAGCAAGCTGACACAGGTAATGTTATGAGCACTCTCTGTTGAGTAAACCATAATCAACAAGATGATCAAAGCAGCAGGAAGCTATTAGCAAGTTAGTACAGCGCGAAAGGAGGTCATTAGGAAGCAGAACTGCATGAAAGATGTTATGGAGATACTACATAGAAAGGCAGATGAGTAACCTACCTGATGGCGTCTGTCTCCTCCACCAAATATCCAGAAAAGAATGAAAGACATAAAACATGAGCCAAACGAGGCCAGTAGCTTTACTAACACAGAAATGATTACAACAGATGCAGCATAGCAAACACTAGCACACACATTGCATGACGAATCGACGAACAAGTGCAAGCGTAAAGCAGGGCACAAACTCCAGAAACAAGTGTAGGCGTTACAAGGCGAGAAGCAGAGAAAGGAGTGGAAGCGTTATGGAGTCCAAGGCAAAGCAATAAATGCAAGCATCACATGGTGAAAGGCCAAGGAACAAGAGTAAGTGTTACACATTGAAAAGCAAGACAAGTGCTACAGGCTGAAAGGCATGGCGACAAGTGCTACAGTAACAAGGCCAAAGGCAAGGGTAAGCAGTGGACGCGTGACAGGGTGAGCGTTACAGGGTGAAAGGCAGGGAAATAATTGCAAGCGTTAGAGAGCGAAAGGCAGGGCAACAAGTGCAAGCGTGACAGAGTAAAAGACAAGGCAAAAGGTGCATGCCTTGAATGGTGGAAGGTAGGGTAATAAATGCAAGTGTTACAGCGAGGAAAGAGATCATTAGCAGGTTGCAGTGGGCGAAAGGAGGCTATTAGTAAGCTCTATCACGCTAGAGGTTATTAGCAAGCTGTAGTGGGCAGCAGAAGATTATTAGCAAGTTGTGCTGTGCAGAAGGAGGTCATCAGCAAGCTATAGTGGGCAGCAGGAGATTATTAGCAAGCTGTGCTGTGCACAAAGAGCTTATTGACAAGCTGTAGTGGACAGCAGGAGGTTATAAGCAAGCCGTGTTGTGCAGGAGGAGGTCATTAGCAAGCTGTAGTGGGCAGCAGATTATTAGCAAGCTGTGCTATGCAGGAGGAGGCTATTAGCAAGCTGTTGTGGCCAGCAGGAGGTTATAAGCAAGCTGTGCTGTGCAAAGGGATGTTACTATTTAGCTTTAATGGGAAAAAGGGGGTTAGTAGAAGCACTACATTGCAAAACGGTAGTTTCAAACTGTAGTGCACGCAAAGAGTACTAAAGCAAGCTGTACACGGAAAGGAGGTTAAGTAAACTATACAGCTAAGGAAGGGTTTACATAGAAGCTGTACATGGCAAAAGGTTTGTAGCAAGACGAGTTAGAGACAAGAACAGTAGTAGCAGCTGTACTGGGTAAAACGATGTTACTAGCAAGCTGTATTGTGTAAAAAGGAGGGTATTAATGAGCTGTTCTTTGAACAAAAGGATGTTAGGTAGCTGTACTTGGGAAAAGTAGGTCACTGGCAAGCTATAGGGAGCAGAAAGTTAACAGCAAGCTACACTGGGCAAATAGCAAGCCATACTGGCCAAAGTTAGGTTATAAGCAAGCTGTGCAGGGCAAACACAAGTTCCTGGAAAATGGTACTAGACAATAACTGCTTTCTGGAAGCTGTACTGGGTGAAAGCAGGCAGCTCGGAAGAGGTACTCGCGCAAGGAGGTTATTAGCATGCGTACAGGGCAGAAGGTTATTACTAGTAAGAAGCACTAGACACCGACTAGCAAAGCTGACACAGGTAAATGTTATTAGCACTCTCTATTGAGCAAACCATAATCAACAAGATGATCAAAGGAACAGGAAGCTATTAGCAAGTTAGTACAGCGAAAGGAGGTCATTAGGAAGCAGAACTGCATGAAAGGATGTTATCGAGATACTACATAGAAAGGCAGATGAGTGACCTACCTGACGGCGTCTGTCTCCTCCACCAAATATCCGGAAAAAGAATGAAAGACATAAAGCATGAGCCAAACGGGCCCAGTAGCTTTACTTACACAGAAATGATTACAACAGATGCAGCATAGCAAACACTAGCGCAAGCATTACACGACGAATCGACGAACAAGTGCAAACGTAATTCAGGGCACAAACTCAGAAAACAAGTGTAAACGTTACAGGGCGAGAGGCAGAGAAAGGAGTGGAAGCATTATGGAGTCCAAGGCACAGCAACAAATGCAAGCATTACATGGTGGAAGGCAAAGGAACAAGTGCAAGTGTTACACATTGAAAAGCAGGACAAGTGCAAGTGCTAAAGGGTGAAAGGCAGGACAAGTGCTACAGTAGCAAGGCCAAAAGCAAGGGTAAGGAGTGGAAGCATGACAGGGTGAGCGTTACAGGGTGAAAGGTAGGGAAATAATTGCAGCGCGTTAGACAGCG
Source organism: Conus betulinus (assembly GCA_016801955.1). NCBI lineage: Eukaryota > Metazoa > Mollusca > Gastropoda > Neogastropoda > Conidae > Conus > Conus betulinus. The sequence continues at coordinate 57,359 of JADBJO010011920.1, forward strand.
AAAGGCAGGGCAACTTGTGCAAGCATGACAGAGTAAAAGACAAGGCAAAAAGTGCATGCCTTGCATGGTGAAAGGTAGGGTAAAAAAAGCAAGTGTTACAGCGAGGAAAGAGATCAATAGCAAGTTGTAGTGGCAAAAGGAGGCTATTAGTAAGCGCTAGAGGTTATTAGCAAGCTGTAGTGCGCAACAGAAGATTATTAGCAAGTTGTGCTGTGCAGCAGGAGGTCATTAGCAAGCTAGCATGTGCGGCAGCAGGAGATTATTAGCAAGCTGTGCTGTGCAGAAGGAGGTTATCAGCAAGCTGTGCTGTGCAGAAGGTCATTAGCAAGCTGTAGTATTATTAGCAAGCTGGGTTGTGCAGAAGGAAGTCATTAGCAAGCTGGTTGTGCAGAAGGAAGTCATTAGCAGCTGTAGTGGGCAGCAGATTATTAGCAAGCTGTGCTGTGCAGAAGGAGGCTATTAGCAAGCTGTTGTGGGCAGCAGGAGGTTATAAGGCAGCTGTGCTGTGCAAAGGGATGTTAGTATTTAGCATTAGTGGAAAAAAGGTAGTTATAAAGTGTCGGGCACGCAAAGAGTACGAAAGTAAGCTGTACACGGAGAAGGAGGTTAAGTAAACTATACAGCCAAGGAGGGCTTTACATAGAAGCTGTACACGGTTAAACGTTTGTAGCAAGGTGAGTTAGAGACAAGAACAGTAGTATAGCTAAATAGCAAGCTATACTGGGCAAAGTTAGGTCATACACAAGCTGTGCAGGGCAAACACAAGTTTCTAGAAAATGATTCTAGACATTAGCTGCTTTCTGGAAACTGTACTGGCTGAAAGCAGGCAGCTCACAAGAGGTGATCGCGCAAGGAGATTATTAGCATGCGTACAGGGCAGGTTATTCTTAGTAAGAGGCACTAGACGCCAACTAGCAAGCTGACACAGGTAAATGTTATGAGCACTCTCTGTTGAGTAAACCATAATCAACAAGATGATCAAAGCAGCAGGAAGCTATTAGCAAGTTAGTACAGCGCGAAAGGAGGTCATTAGGAAGCAGAACTGCATGAAAGGATGTTATGGAGATACTACATAGAAAGGCAGATGAGTAACCTACCTGATGGCGTCTGTCTCCTCCACCAAATATCCGGAAAAAGAATGAAAGACATAAAGCATGAGCCAAACGAGGCCCAGTAGCTTTACTTACACAGAAATGATTACAACAGATGCAGCATAGCAAACACTAGCGCAAGCATTACACGACGAATCGACGAACAAGTGCAAACGTAATTCAGGGCACAAACTCAGAAAACAAGTGTAAACGTTACAGGGCGAGAAGCAGAGAAAGGAGTGGAAGCATTATGGAGTCCAAGGCACAGCAACAAATGCAAGCATTACATGGTGGAAGGCAAAGGAACAAGTGCAAGTGTTACACATTGAAAAGCAGGACAAGTGCAAGTGCTAAAGGGTGAAAGGCAGGACAAGTGCTACAGTAGCAAGGCAAAAGCAAGGGTAAGGAGTGAAGCATGACAGGGTGAGCGTTACAGGGTGAAAGGTAGGGAAATATTGCAAGCGTTAGACAGCGAAAGGCAGGGCAACTTGTGCAAGCATGACAGAGTAAAAGACAAGGCAAAAGGTGCATGCCTTACATGGTGAAAGGTAGGGTAAAAAATGCAAGTGTTACAGCGAGGAAAGAGATCAATAGCAAGTTGTAGTGGGCAAAAGGAGGCTATTAGTAAGCGCTAGAGGTTTATTAGCAAGCTGTAGTGTGCGCAACAGAAGATTATTAGCAAGTTGTGCTGTGCAGCAGGAGGTCATTAGCAAGCTATAGTGGGCAGCAGGATATTATTAGCAAGCTGTGCTGTGCAGAAGGAGGTTATCAGCAAGCTGTGCTGTGCAGCAGGAGGTTATAAGCAAGCTGGGTTGTGCAGGAAGATTAGCAAGCTGTAGTCATTAGCAAGCTGTAGGTGGCAGCAGATTATTAGCAGATACTATTAGCTGTGATGTGCAGAAGGAGGCTATTAGCAAGCTGTTGTGGGCAGCAGGAGGTTATAAGGCAGCTGTGCTGTGCAAAGGGATGTTAGTATTTAGCATTAGTGGGAAAAAAGGTAGTTATAAAGTGTCGGGCACGCAAAGAGTACTAAAGTAAAGCTGTACACGGAGAAGGAGGTTAAGTAAACTATACAGCCAAGGAGGGCTTTACATAGAAGCTGTACACGGTTAAACGTTTGTAGCAAGGTGAGTTAGAGACAAGAACAGTAGTAGCAGCTAATAGCAAGCTATACTGGGCAAAGTTAGGTCATACACAAGCTGTGCAGGGCAAACACAGTTTCTAGAAAATGATTCTAGACATTAGCTGCTTTCTGGAAACTGTACTGGCTGAAAGCAGGCAGCTCACAAGAGGTGATCGCGCAAGGAGATTATTAGCATGCGTACAGGGCAGGTTATTCTTAGTAAGAGGCACTAGACGCCAACTAGCAAGCTGACACAGTAAATGTTATTAGCACTCTCTGTTGAGTAAACCATAATCAACAAGATGATCAAAGCAGCAGGAAGCTATTAGCAAGTTAGTACAGCGCGAAAGGAGGTCATTAGGAAGCAGAACTGCATGAAAGGATGTTATGGAGATACTACATAGAAAGGCAGATGAGTAACCTACCTGATGGCGTCTGTCTCCTCCACCAAATATCCAGAAAAGAATGAAAGACATAAAACATGAGCCAAACGAGGCCCAGTAGCTTTACTAACACAGAAATGATTACAACAGATGCAGCATAGCAAACACTAGCACACACATTGCATGACGAATCGACGAACAAGTGCAAGCGTAAAGCAGGGCACAAACTCCAGAAACAAGTGTAGGCGTTACAAGGCGAGAAGCAGAGAAAGGAGTGGAAGCGTTATGGAGTCCAAGGCAAAGCAATAAATGCAGCATCACATGGTGAAAGGCCAAGGAACAAGAGTAAGTGTTACACATTGAAAAGCAAGACAAGTGCTACAGGCTGAAAGGCATGGCGACAAGTGCTACAGTAACAAGGCCAAAGGCAAGGGTAAGCAGTGGACGCGTGACAGGGTGAGCGTTACAGGGTGAAAGGCAGGGAAATAATTGCAAGCGTTAGAGAGCGAAAGGCAGGGCAACAAGTGCAAGCGTGACAGAGTAAAAGACAAGGCAAAAGGTGCATGCCTTGAATGGTGGAAGGTAGGGTAATAAATGCAAGTGTTACAGCGAGGAAAGAGATCATTAGCAGGTTGCAGTGGGCGAAAGGAGGCTATTAGTAAGCTCTATCACGCTAGAGGTTATTAGCAAGCTGTAGTGGGCAGCAGAAGATTATTAGCAAGTTGTGCTGTGCAGAAGGAGGTCATCAGCAAGCTATAGTGGGCAGCAGGAGATTATTAGCAAGCTGTGCTGTGCACAAAGGGGTTATTGACAAGCTGTAGTGGACAGCAGGAGGTTATAAGCAAGCCGTGTTGTGCAGGAGGAGGTCATTAGCAAGCTGTAGTGGGCAGCAGATTATTAGCAAGCTGTGCTATGCAGGAGGAGGCTATTAGCAAGCTGTTGTGGCCAGCAGGAGGTTATAAGCAAGCTGTGCTGTGCAAAGGGATGTTACTATTTAGCTTTAATGGAAAAAGGGGGTTAGTAGAAGCACTACATTGCAAACGGTAGTTTCAAACTGTAGTGCACGCAAAGAGTACTAAAGCAAGCTGTACACGGAAAAGGAGGTTAAGTAAACTATACAGCTAAGAAAGGGTTTACATAGAAGCTGTACATGGCAAAAGGTTTGTAGCAAGCCGAGTTAGAGACAAGAACAGTAGTAGCAGCTGTACTGGGTAAAACGATGTTACTAGCAAGCTGTATTGTGTAAAAAGGAGGGTATTAATGAGCTGTTCTTTGAACAAAAGGATGTTAGGTAGCTGTACTTGGGAAAAGTAGGTCACTGGCAAGCTATAGGGAGCAGAAAGTTAACAGCAAGCTACACTGGGCAAATAGCAAGCCATACTGGCCAAAGTTAGGTTATAAGCAAGCTGTGCAGGGCAAACACAAGTTCCTGGAAAATGGTACTAGACAATAACTGCTTTCTGGAAGCTGTACTGGGTGAAAGCAGGCAGCTCGGAAGAGGTACTCGCGCAAGGAGGTTATTAGCATGC
>JADBJO010011921.1:28847-61474 GCA_016801955.1 Conus betulinus
TTGCTCGTTTGAGAGAGTTGCATCGTTGAATGATGGGATGGAACTAAGGTAAGGTAAGGTTTGCTCACAGCCCAGCCGACCGCAAAGGGCATATCAGGGCTATCACCACGTTGAAAACTCACAAGTTATAATTGAAAAAAAAAACCAAAAAAAACCCTCAATTACAGAACCCTTTCAAACGCACCTTCTAAAAACACACCGGAAATTTTGTAAAGATCTTCCCTCCGTAAACTCTTAGATCAGATGAAGAATGTTATTCTCCCTCAGAAATTCAAAGATCACGTCAGGTGGGACATCTCTGAACGAAGTTTTCATCGAGTCTGCAGGAAAGTGTTTATGTCTCACATCGTGCAAGTCCCAACACTCCAAAAGAATATGTTTCACTGTGAGTGGTGCATGACAAGGAATGCACCACAGAGCTCTTTACCTCTTAAAAGATAAGAATGGGTGTAACGTCGCAAAACTGTTTCTTCTTTTCGGCCGCCTCGGAACATGGTGAAAAATCTTACAGGTTTGGACGGATTTTAAATAGTTTGTTATCCGTCTGCGAGTTCCATTCCTGTTGCCAGAGGCCTTTGACATAAGCCTGGGTTTGGGGTTTCGGATCAGTATGACGGATATACAATCTGCTCAACTCTTTCTTTGTGGCACTCTTGCAAAGACCAAGGCTGTCGACTCGGCAGTGTAGGGTAGAGCTGTCAGTGGGAATGTGTTAAGAACATCTGCGGGAAGGAGCTATTGCACAATACACAGCAGAGGCAACCCCATCCTCAGATCTGGACCCGTCGGTGAAAATTCTTCTGAAGGATGGAAATTTTGAACACAGTTTGGCGAAAAAGGACTTGTACGCCAAGGAGCCAGGAAATCTTTACGAACAAGGCAAAATCAAACCGGTTCTCTGGAGTAAAAAAAAAAACTCGAGGTGGTTGAGAGCGAGAGGGTATTGAGAGAAAGAAGGGGAAAATGTGTGTGTGTGTGTGTGTGTGTGTGTGTGTGTGTGTGTGTGTGTGTGTGTGTGTGTGTGCGCGCGCGCGCGCGCATTCGTTCGTGTGTATGGATTTCATTTTTTTTGTCTTACTTATAATGGACATGAGTTGCACATGCTTTCATTTGCTCTCTCTCTCTCTCTCTCTCTCTCTCTCTCTCTCTCTCTCTCTCTCTCTCTCCATCCTTCAAATCTTTTCTTTAATAACATTTATTTTATAACGAAACGTTTTTCATAAGAAATTTTTGAACATATATATTTCAAACCAATTACATATATAGCAATAGATTACAAAACACAAACAAACAGACATTCATACACAAAACAAAAGGGGATGGGAGGGGAGCGGAATACGTTTCATTTTTCAACTTTAAAGTTCAGATCATTCAAGAACTGAGATTACAAAAGCCATTTTTGTTTACACTGTGTACAAGTTCCGTTTATAATTGCATTGTAAGGCTCTAAGTCATATCTGTTCTTCAATAATGTAACAAAGGTTTGTAAATGTGGTTGCGCATAATAGCAGTTTACATTCGTATAAGTAAAATTTTGGAAATAAAATAAAAAAAACGGTCTGTCTGTATATTTTGCTTTACACCAAACAGTACAAGTTCTTCCTCAATCACAAAATGTTGACACTGAACATTTACGAGTCACCAACTGCTGAAAATTCATCCAAAATTGGTGCTTAATGTGACAATCAAACAGCATATGAGAAATAGTCTGCTCCTCTTGCTAAAAAAAAAAAATTACAAAGAGAAGAGTTTACTAAGCGGCGCAGAGAGAAAACGCTCTGCGTTAAAAGTAATTTATATAGCAGTCTGGTTTGAAACCATCTCAACCGCACATTACCAGATATTCTATAACAATGTCAGAATGTGTCTTTCCAGATTAAATCTTGAAACAAATTATTCCAACTGGAAATAGCAGTTGGGATGCTTCCGTTTTTATTTAACATGTTCTGTATGAGCTAACTACTCTTCATACAAGACCAAGTTTTATTCGTTGAAGGTTTATACCTATCAGTCATAATGATATCTAACTTCTGATGGTATGCTCGCAATGCATTCAAAAAACTTGTAATGCATGTAGATTATTCATAAATGTAATAATACCAAGGTGGGTAACCAAATTGAAAGATCGAAACAAACAAACAAAACAAAAGCAATAACAGAGAGAGAGAGAGAGAGAGAGAGAGAGAGAGAGAGAGAGAGAGAGAGAAGGAGGGGGGAGGGGGGAAGACAGGATGGTGGATAGGGGGAGAGAGAGGGGGGGGAGTAGGGGTGGAGATGAACAGTTTAATGGAGTGGGTTACCTGTACAGACGGTGTATTCAATGTATGATTCACAGAAGACTGGATGTTAATGGATGTTAATGATTTTAACTAAATAATCAGACCATTGAGACATGAAATGCTTATATAAATGTTTCTTGAAATGTTTTAACATATCCGTATTTTGTATACTCGGTGGAAGTGAGTTCCAGACAAATGGTCCAGTGTAAGGTAGGCTGGTTTGTATTAATCAATGCACGGATAGGGAAAAGTGAATTTCTTTCTCCCAGACATTGAAAAAAAAAACTTGTAAAAAAGAGCGTCAATTCAACATGGCGTGGTTTCTGTCGCAGTTTCAAACATAAATGATGCCTCGTTGAATTTGATTTGTTTACACAGAGAAAGCATGTTCAATACTTTAGTTTTTCATCTGTTCTTAGAGGTATAGCCGGGAGGATTCAACTTTTGTTTTGTTGTTCTTTATTTGTTTAAATGATCTTGCATAAATTGTTAAGATGAGATTTCCACTTTCATTTTTTTTTATCTATCATTACCCCTAAAACACGATGCTCATGTATATGTTGGATAGAAGTACCATTCAACTGAAGTTCTAAGTAAAGAGGAGCCAGCTGATGTTTTTGTCGAGTGGTTATGATCATACATTTGGTTTGGCTGGGTGTTTTACCGTTGAGTTTGAATACACCAGTCTGACACTTCATTTAAACTTTCGTGAAGAGATGTTTCCATTGTTTATAGATCACTACCATTTGTTTGGCGTGATCAGTGAAAAAAAAAAAAAAAAAAAAAGACTCGTTGTGACTATTTCATCTGATAAGGATCATGATGCTCATCAATGGTGAGCCTGTCGAGATCGTCGAGTACTACAAGTACTTAGGTACTATTGTCGATAACCAGCTACACTGGTCTCCCAATGCAGATGCGGTGTGCAAGAAGGCAAACCAGAGACTTTTCTTCCTGAGAAAGCTGCGACAGTTCCGTGTCAGCCCACAGATCCTCCAGTTGTACTACCAGTCGACCATTCAGAGTGTACTGGCCTTCAACCAACAGTGTTACCATAGTAGTGCCAAGACGACAGACATCGACCGGCTGGAGGAAGTAGTCAGCAAGGCAGTCTCTATCGTGGGGGAAGAGCTGGTACCCGTGAGCGCGTGGTTCCCGGGTGTGGCCCTTAAGAAGCTTGACAAGATCCAAGCAGACAACCACCACCCACTCCACGAGGTGCTGGCATCCCAAGAGCCCAGGAGAGAGAATCTCCCGGGTCCTGAGGAGCTCAGTGCCCGGACCAACCGACTGGGGAACTCCTTTCTGCCATCTGCCGTGCGCCTCTTCAATGAGAGAGTCAACCAGAGAAGGGACAACACGTGTGACAAGTCCCCGAGATACTGAAGTAAATTTGTTCCTACTTTTGTTTTGTGTTGTTGTTGTTGTTGCTTTTTGTTTACATACTGACCCCTGTGGCGAGCTTGCGTGTGTGCCTCTGTGTGTGTGTGTGTGTGTGTGTGTGTGTGTGTGTGTGTGTGTGAGTGTGAGTTGTGTGTTGTGGGTATGGGGAGTATGTGTGTGTATGCGTGCGTGTGTGCGTAGGTTGTATGTTGCCCCCCACCCTCACCCACCCACTATTAAGTATTTTAAGTCCTCTTTTACAGTGAGTAATTACAATTGTTAGAATCATTGCGGATGCTGATTTTTTTTCTCATTTTATTCTTGTTTTTTATATATGCTTTTTTATATGCTTGTGTTTGTGGTGAGGTGGCAGCGTGTGTGTGTGTGTGTGTGTGTGTGTGTGTGTGTGTGTGTGTGTGTGTGTGTGCATGAATGTGAGTGTGTGTGAGTGTGAGTGTGAGGTGTGTGTGTGTGTGTGTGTGTGTGTGTGTGTGTGTGTGCATGTGTGTGAGTGTGAGTGTGTGTGTGTGTGTGTGTGTGTGGTGTGTGTGTGTGTGAGTCTGAGTGTGTGTGCATGTGTGTGAGTATGAGAGGTGTGTGTGTGTGTGTGTGTGTGTGTGTGTGTGTGTGTGTGTGTGTGTGTTGGACCACCCCCCTTCAAGCTATCTTTTTACTTTTTTATCCATGAATTTTATTATTTTACTTTGATTGTCTTCTTTTACAGTTCTAATAATCATACATTTGGTGATATCATTGCATGGCACTAAAATTGTTACGTTTCACTGTTCAAATGCTTATACAATGTGTGTGTGTGTGTGTGTGTCTGTGTGTGTGTTTTCGTGCGTGCGTGCGTGCGTGCGTGCGTGCGTGCGTGCGTGCGTGTGTGTGTGTGCTATTTTCTGCTAATGTGAAGAACCATCTCTTCCAAGCTTGTTTTCTTTATAATCCTTTAATTGTATATGACTTTATTGTCTTCTTTTACTCTTTATATTATCGTACTTTCTGTGATTTCATGGCACGGTAATTCAATTATTGTTCTTATTCATTCCTCACTTGGCGCTTAACTGGGAATGTCATGTTGTATTGTTAAATTATATATATATGCAGCTAGGTGAAGGGTTTTCATATTTATGATATACATTTTCCCATTTACTTCATCTTCAATTTTTTGTTCCCCTCTCAATTTCAAATCTTTGCCAAGTCATTACCATAATGATGGAAGAATTGTTAACCTGCACGGGTGGGGTTGGGGGGGGGGTGGGGGGGGGTGCAGGTTAACAATTCTTCCATCATTATGGTAATGACTTGGCAAAAGATTTGAAATTGAGAGGGGAACAAAATTGAAGATGAAGTAAATGGGAAAATGTATATCATAAATATGAAAAACCCTTCACTAGCTGCATATATATATAATTTAACAATACAACATGACATCCCAGTTAAGCGCCAAGTGAGGGAATGAATAAGAACAATAATTGAATTACCGTGCCATGAAATCACAGAAAGTACGATAATATAAAGAGTAAAAGAAGACAATAAAGTCATATACATTAAAGGATTATAAAGAAAACAAGCTTGGAAGAGATGGTTCTTCACATTAGCAGAAAAAGCACACACACACACGCACGCACGCACGCACGCACGCACGCACGCACGCACGCACGAAAAACACACACACAGACACACACACACACACACACATTGTATAAGCATTTGAACAGTGAAACGTAACAATTTTAGTGCCATGCAATGATATCACCAAATGTATGATTATTAGAACTGTAAAAGAAGACAATCAAAGTAAAATAATAAAATTCATGGATAAAAAGTAAAAGATAGCTTGAAGGGGGGTGGTCCAACACACACACACACACACACACACACACACACACCACACACACACACTCACTCTCATACTCACACACATGCACACACACACTCAGACTCACACACACACACACACACACACACACACACACACACTCACACTCACACACATGCACACATGCACACACACACACACACACACACACACACACACACTCACACTCACACACTCCACATTCATGCACACACACACACACACCACACACACACACACACACACACACACACACACACACGCTGCCACCTCACCACAAACACAAGCATATAAAAAAGCATATAAAACAAGAATAAAATGAGGAAAAAAAAATCAGCATCCGCAATGATTCTAACAATTGTAATTACTCACTGTAAAAGAGGGACTTAAAATACTTAATAGTGGGTGGGTGAGGGTGGGGGGCAACATACAACCTACGCACACACGCACGCATACACACACATACTCCCCATACCCACAACACACAAACTCACACTCACACACACACACACACACACACACACACACACACACACACAGAGGCACACACGCAAGCTCGCCACAGGGGGTCAGTATGTAAACAAAAAACAACAACAACAACAACAACAACAAAAGTAGGAACAAATTTACTTCAGTATCTCGGGGACTTGTCACACGTGTTGTCCCTTCTCTGGTTGACTCTCTCATTGAAGAGGCGCACGGCAGATGGCAGAAAGGAGTCCCCAGTCGGTTGGTCCGGGCACTGAAGCTCCTCAGGACCCGGGAAGATTCTCTCCTGGGCTCTTGGGATGCCAGCACCTCGTGGAGTGGGTGGTGGTTGTCTGCTTGGATCTTGTCAAGCTTCTTAAGGGCCACACCCGGGAACCACGCGCTCACGGGTACCAGCTCTTCCCCCACGATAGAGACTGCCTTGCTGACTACTTCCTCCAGCCGGTCGATGTCTGTCGTCTTGGCACTACTATGGTAACACTGTTGGTTGAAGGCCAGTACACTCTGAATGGTCGACTGGTAGTAAACTGGAGGATCTGTGGGCTGACACGGAAACTGTCGCAGCTTTCTCAGGAAGAAAAGTCTCTGGTTTGCCTTCTTGCACACCGCATCTGCATTGGGAGACCAGTGTAGCTGGTTATCGATGATAGTACCTAAGTACTTGTAGTACTCGACGATCTCGACAGGCTCACCATTGATGAGCATCATGATCCTTATCAGATGAAATAGTCACAACGAGTTTTTTTTTTTTTTTTTTTTTACTGATCACGCCAAACAAATGGTAGTGATCTATAAAACAATGGAAACATCTCTTCACGAAAGTTTAAATGAAGTGTCAGACTGGTGTATTCAAACTCAACGGTAAAACACCCAGCCCAAACCAAATGTATGATCATAACCACTCGACAAAAACATCAGCTGGCTCCTCTTTACTTAGAACTTCAGTTGAATGGTACTTCTATCCAACATATACATGAGCATCGTGTTTTAGGGGTAATGATAGATAAAGAAAATGAAAGTGGAAATCTCATCTTAACAATTTATGCAAGATCATTTAAACAAATAAAGAACAAACAAAACAAAAGTTGAATCCTCCCGGCTATACCTCTAAGAACAGATGAAAAACTAAAAGTATTGAACATGCTTTCTCTGTGTAAACAAATCAAATTCAACGAGGCATCATTTATGTTTGAAACTGCGACAGAAACCACGCCATGTTGAATTGACGCTCTTTTTTACAAGTTTTTTTTTTCAATGTCTGGGAGAAAGAAATTCACTTTTCCCTATCCGTGCATTGATTAATACAAACCAGCCTACCTTACACTGGACCATTTGTCTGGAACTCACTTCCACCGAGTATACAAAATACGGATATGTTAAAACATTTCAAGAAACACTTATATAAGCATTTCATGTCTCAATGGTCTGATTATTTAGTTAAAATCATTAACATCCATTAACATCCAGTCTTCTGTGAATCATACATTGAATACACCGTCTGTACAGGTAACCCACTCCATTAAACTGTTCATCTCCACCCCTACTCCCCTCTCTCTCCCCCTATCCACCATCCTGTCTTCCCCCCTCCTTCTCTCTCTCTCTCTCTCTCTCTCTCTCTCTCTCTCTCTCTCTCTCTCTGTTATTGCTTTTGTTTTGTTTGTTTGTTTTCGATCTTTCAATTTGGTTACCCACCTTGGTATTATTACATTTATGAATAATCTACATGCATTACAAGTTTTGAATGCATTGCGAGCATACCATCAGAAGTTAGATATCATTATGACTGATAGGTATAAACCTTCAACGAATAAAACTTGGTCTTGTATGAAGAGTAGTTAGCTCATACAGAACATGTTAAATAAAAACGGAAGCATCCCAACTGCTATTTCCAGTTGGAATAATTTGTTTCAAGATTTAATCTGGAAAGACACATTCTGACATTGTTATAGAATATCTGGTAATGTGCGGTTGAGATGGTTTCAAACCAGACTGCTATATAAATTACTTTTTAACGCAGAGCGTTTTCTCTCTGCGCCGCTTAGTAAACTCTTCTCTTTGTAATTTTTTTTTAGCAAGAGGAGCAGACTATTTCTCATATGCTGTTTGATTGTCACATTAAGCACCAATTTTGGATGAATTTTCAGCAGTTGGTGACTCGTAAATGTTCAGTGTCAACATTTTGTGATTGAGGAAGAACTTGTACTGTTTGGTGTAAAGCAAAATATACAGACAGACCGTTTTTTTTATTTTATTTCCAAAATTTTACTTATACGAATGTAAACTGCTATTATGCGCAACCACATTTACAAACCTTTGTTACATTATTGAAGAACAGATATGACTTAGAGCCTTACAATGCAATTATAAACGGAACTTGTACACAGTGTAAACACAAATGGCTTTTGTACAATTCAGTTCTTGAATGATCTGAACTTTAAAGTTGAAAATGAAACGTATTCCGCTCCCCTCCCATCCCCTTTTGTTTTGTGTATGAATGTCTGTTTGTTTGTGTTTTGTAATCTATTGCTATATATGTAATTGGTTTGAAATATATATGTTTCAAAAATTTCTTATGAAAAACGTTTCGTTATAAAATAAATGTTATTAAAGAAAAGATTTGAAGGATGGAGAGAGAGAGAGAGAGAGAGAGAGAGAGAGAGAGAGAGAGAGAGAGAGAGAGAGAGCAAATGAAAGCATGTGCAACTCATGTCCATTATAAGTAAGACAAAAAAATGAAATCCATACACACGAACGAATGCGCGCGCGCGCGCGCGCACACACACACACACACACACACACACACACACACACACACACACACACACACACACATTTTCCCCTTCTTTCTCTCAATACCCCCTCTCGCTCAACCACCTCGAAGTTTTTTTTTTTTACTCCAGAGAACCGGTTTGATTTTGCCTTGTTCGTAAAGATTTCCTGGCTCCTTGGCGTACAAGTCCTTTTTTCGCCAAACTGTGTTCAAAATTTCCATCCTTCAGAAGAATTTTCACCGACGGGTCCAGATCTGAGGATGGGGTTGCCTCTGCTGTGTATTGTGCAATAGCTCCTTCCCGCAGATGTTCTTAACACATTCCCACTGACAGCTCTACCCTACACTGCCGAGTCGACAGCCTTGGTCTTTGCCAAGAGTGCCACAAAGAAAGAGTTGAGCAGATTGTATATCCGTCATACTGATCCGAAACCCCAAACCCAGGCTTATGTCAAAGGCCTCTGGCAACAGGAATGGAACTCGCAGACGGATAACAAACTATTTAAAATCCGTCCAAACCTGTAAGATTTTTCACCATGTTCCCGAGGCGGCCGAAAAGAAGAAACAGTTTTGCGACGTTTACACCCATTCTTATCTTTTAAGAGTAAAGAAGCTCTGTGGTGCATTCCTTGTCATGCACCACTCACAGTGAAACATATTCTTTTGGAGTGTTGGGACTTGCACGATGTGAGACATAAACACTTTCCTGCAGACTCGATGAAAACTTCGTTCAGAGATGTCCCACCTGACGTGATCTTTGAATTTCTGAGGGAGAATAACATTCTTCATCTGATCTAAGAGTTTACGGAGGGAAGATCTTTAACAAAATTTCCGGTGTGTTTTTAGAAGGTGCGTTTGAAAGGGTTCTGTAATTGAGGGTTTTTTTTTTGGGTTTTTTTTTCAATTATAACTTGTGAGTTTTCAACGTGGTGATAGCCCTGATATGGCCCTTTGCGGTCGGCTGGGCTGTGAGCAACCTTACTTTACCTTAGTTCCATCCCATCATTCAACGATGCAACTCTCTCAAACGAGCAAACAAAACGAAATAAACAAAACCCACAAAAGAAATCAAGAATCGTTGGTTTGTTTGCAGTGACCTTGGTACAGCACTGCCAGGGGGCAGAGCGCCTGGCTGTCAGGTCCCTTCTTCAGCACGCGCTGCACCGACGTCAGGTCAGGTCAGAAACCTGACCCTGACGTCGGTGCAGCGCGGTGCTGAAGAAGGGACCTGACAGCCAGGCGCTCTGCCCCCTGGCAGTGCTGTACCAAGGTCACTGCAAACAAACCAACGATTCTTGATTTCTTTGTGGGTTTTGTTTATTTCGTTTTGTTTGCTCGTTTGAGAGAGTTGCATCGTTGAATGATGGGATGGAACTAAGGTAAAGTAAGGTTGCTCACAGCCCAGCCGACCGCAAAGGGCCATATCAGGGCTATCACCACGTTGAAAACTCACAAGTTATAATTGAAAAAAAAAACCAAAAAAACCCTCAATTACAGAACCCTTTCAAACGCACCTTCTAAAAACACACCGGAAATTTTTGTTAAAGATCTTCCCTCCGTAAACTCTTAGATCAGATGAAGAATGTTATTCTCCCTCAGAAATTCAAAGATCACGTCAGGTGGGACATCTCTGAACGAAGTTTTCATCGAGTCTGCAGGAAAGTGTTTATGTCTCACATCGTGCAAGTCCCAACACTCCAAAAGAATATGTTTTCACTGTGAGTGGTGCATGACAAGGAATGCACCACAGAGCTTCTTTACCTCTTAAAAGATAAGAATGGGTGTAAACGTCGCAAAACTGTTTCTTCTTTTCGGCCGCCTCGGGAACATGGTGAAAAATCTTACAGGTTTGGACGGATTTTAAATAGTTTGTTATCCGTCTGCGAGTTCCATTCCTGTTGCCAGAGGCCTTTGACATAAGCCTGGGTTTGGGGTTTCGGATCAGTATGACGGATATACAATCTGCTCAACTCTTCTTTGTGGCACTCTTGGCAAAGACCAAGGCTGTCGACTCGGCAGTGTAGGTAGAGCTGTCAGTGGGAATGTGTTAAGAACATCTGCGGGAAGGAGCTATTGCACAATACACAGCAGAGGCAACCCCATCCTCAGATCTGGACCCGTCGGTGAAATTCTTCTGAAGGATGGAAATTTTGAACACAGTTTGGCGAAAAAGGACTTGTACGCCAAGGAGCCAGGAAATCTTTACGAACAAGGCAAAATCAAACCGTTCTCTGGAGTAAAAAAAAAACTTCGAGGTGGGTTGAGCGAGAGGGGGTATTGAGAGAAAAAGAATGGGTGTGTGTGTGTGTGTGTGTGTGTGTGTGTGTGTGTGTGTGTGTGTGTGTGTGTGTGTGTGTGTGTGCGCGCGCGCGCGCATTCGTTCGTGTGTATGGATTTCATTTTTTTGTCTTACTTATAATGGACATGAGTTGCACATGCTTTCATTTGCTCTCTCTCTCTCTCTCTCTCTCTCTCTCTCTCTCTCTCTCTCTCTCTCTCTCTCCATCCTTCAAATCTTTTCTTTAATAACATTATTTTATAACGAAACGTTTTTCATAAGAAATTTTTTGAAACATATATATTTCAAACCAATTACATATATAGCAATAGATTACAAAACACAAACAAACAGACATTCATACACAAAACAAAAGGGGATGGGAGGGGAGCGGAATACGTTTCATTTTCAACTTTAAAGTTCAGATCATTCAAGAACTGAATTGTACAAAAGCCATTTTTTGTTTACACTGTGTACAAGTTCCGTTTATAATTGCATTGTAAGGCTCTAAGTCATATCTGTTCTTCAATAATGTAACAAAGGTTTGTAAATGTGGTTGCGCATAATAGCAGTTTACATTCGTATAAGTAAAATTTTGGAAATAAAATAAAAAAAACGGTCTGTCTGTATATTTTGCTTTACACCAAACAGTACAAGTTCTTCCTCAATCACAAAATGTTGACACTGAACATTTACGAGTCACCAACTGCTGAAAATTCATCCAAAATTGGTGCTTAATGTGACAATCAAACAGCATATGAGAAATAGTCTGCTCCTCTTGCTAAAAAAAAATTACAAAGAGAAGAGTTTACTAAGCGGCGCAGAGAGAAAACGCTCTGCGTTAAAAGTAATTTATATAGCAGTCTGGTTTGAAACCATCTCAACCGCACATTACCAGATATTCTATAACAATGTCAGAATGTGTCTTTCCAGATTAAATCTTGAAACAAATTATTCCAACTGGAAATAGCAGTTGGGATGCTTCCGTTTTTATTTAACATGTTCTGTATGAGCTAACTACTCTTCATACAAGACCAAGTTTTATTCGTTGAAGGGTTATACCTATCAGTCATAATGATATCTAACTTCTGATGGTATGCTCGCAATGCATTCAAACTTGTAATGCATGTAGATTATTCATAAATGTAATAATACCAAGGTGGGTAACCAAATTGAAAGATCGAAACAAACAAACAAAACAAAAGCCAATAACAGAGAGAGAGAGAGAGAGAGAGAGAGAGAGAGAGAGAGAGAGAGAGAGAGAAGGAGGGGGGAAGACAGGATGGTGGATAGGAAGGTAGGCTGGTTTGTATTAATCAATGCACGGATAGGGAAAAGTGAATTTCTTTCTCCCAGAATGGAAAAAAAAAAAACTTGTAAAAAAGAGCGTCAATTCAACATGGCGTGGTTTTCTGTCGCAGTTTCAAACATAAATGATGCCTCGTTGAATTTGAATTTTGTTTACACAGAGAAAGCATGTTCAATACTTTTAGTTTTTCATCTGTTCTTAGAGGTATAGCCGGGAGGATTCAACTTTTTTTTTGTTTGTTCTTTATTTGTTTAAATGATCTTGCATAAATTGTTAAGATGAGATTTCCACTGTCATTTTTTTATCTATCATTACCCCTAAAACACGATGCTCATGTATATGTTGGATAGAAGTACCATTCAACTGAAGTTCTAAGTAAAGAGGAGCCAGCTGATGTTTTTTGTCGAGTGGTTATGATCATACATTTGGTTTGGGCTGGGTGTTTTACCGTTGAGTTTGAATACACCAGTCTGACAATTCATTTAAACTTTCGTGAAGAGATGTTTCCATTGTTTATAGATCACTACCATTTGTTTGGCGTGATCAGTGAAAAAAAAAAAAAAAAAAAAAAAGACTCGTTGTGACTATTTCATCTGATAAGGATCATGATGCTCATCAATGGTGAGCCTGTCGAGATCGTCGAGTACTACAAGTACTTAGGTACTATTGTCGACAACCAACGAGACTGGTCTCCCAATGCAGATGCGGTGTGCAAGGAAGGCAAACCAGAGACTTTTCTTCCTGAGAAAGCTGCAACAGTTCTGTGTCAGCCCACAGATTGTCCGTTTGTACTACCAGTCGACCATTCAGAGTGTACTGGCCTTCAACCAACAGTGTTACCATAGTAGTGCCAAGACGACAGACATCGACCGGCTGGAGGAAGTAGTCAGCAAGGCAGTCTCTATCGTGGGGGAAGAGCTGGTACCCGTGAGCGCGTGGTTCCCGGTGTGGCCCTTAAGAAGCTTGACAAGATCCAAGCAGACAACCACCACCCACTCCACGAGGTGCTGGCATCCCAAGAGCCCAGGAGAGAATCTTCCCGGGTCCTGAGGAGCTTCAGTGCCCGGACCAACCGACTGAGGACTCCTTTCTGCCATCTGCTGTACGCCTCTTCAATGAGAGAGTCAACCAGAGAAGGGACAAACACGTGTGACAAGTCCCCGAGATACTGAAGTAAATTTGTTCCTACTTTTGTTGTTGTTGTTGTTGTTGTTGTTGTGTTTGTTGTTTACATACTGACCCCCTGTGGCGAGCTTGCGTGTGTGCCTCTGTGTGTGTGTTGTGTGTGTGTGAGTGTGAGTGTGAGTTTGTGTGTTGTGGGGGTATGGGGAGTATGTGTGTGTATGCGTGCGTGTGTGCGTAGGTTGTATGTTGCCCCCCACCCTCACACCCACCCACTATTAAGTATTTTAAGTCCTCTTTTTACAGTGAGTAATTACAATGTTAGAATCATTGCGGATGCTGATTTTTTTTTTTCTCATTTTATTCTTGTTTTTATATGCTTTTTTTTTTTTATATGCTTGTGTTTGTGTGGTGAGGTGCAGCGTGCGTGTTGTGTGTGTGTGTGTGTGTGGTTGTGTGGTGGTGTGTGTGTGTGTGTGTGTGTGCATGAATGTGAGTGTGTGTGAGTGTGAGTGTGGGTGTGTGTGTGTGTGTGTGTGTGTGTGTGTGTGTGCATGTGTGTGAGTGTGAGTGTGTGTGTGTGTATGTGTGTGTGTGTGTGTGTGGGTGTGTGTGTGTGTGTGTGAGTGTGTGTGCATGTGTGTGAGTAGGAGAGTGAGTGTGTGTGTGTGTTGTGTGTGTGTGGTGTGTGTGTGTGTGATGGACCACCCCCCTTCAAGCTATCTTTTACTTTTTATCCATGAATTTTATTATTTTACTTGATTGTCTTCTTACAGTTCTATAATCATACATCAATCAAGCCATTTTTATGACAAAATCTTTAACTTTCGTTGTCTTCTTTTTACTCTTTAAAAAAATCATACTTTTTTGTGATATAATTTCTCGCTATTGAAATTTTGTTCTCTTTTTCTTTCCGTACTTGGTTTCATAGCGAATGTTATGATTTTATAGTTAAAATGTTACACAAGTCTGTTTCCAATGTTCATTTCCTTATGAATTATCTCCCTTCACACACACACACACCACACTCCTCTCTCTCTCTCTCTCTCTCCTCTCTTCTCTCTCTCTCTCTCCCCTCTCTCTCTCTCTCCTCTCTCACCCCACTTCAAACATCTTACTCAGAAGTCCAATCTTTACTCCTGATTGTATTCAATTCTGCAGGTTTGTTTTAACAGTTTAAATATAATTATACACATTTTTGCAATATTATTGATCTTTTGAATGGTGTTAATGTTTTCGTTTTACCTTTCATCTTTTTTCTTCTTTTTTTTTACACTAACTTGAGCTTATCTGGAGCGTTTCTGTTTACAGCTGGAGTGTTTATTTTAAGCGTGGTGTTAATATTGCATTTGTGATGGTGGTTTGTGCTGGTGATGTGCGCACCTGTGTGTGTGTGTGTGTGTGGTGGTGTGTGTGTGTGTGTGTGTGTGGTGTGTGTGTGTGTGTGCCTGTGCCTCTGTGTGTGTACGTGTGTTGCGTTTGCGGTTGCCTACAGGTGCGCAACGCGCGGCACGCGCGCGCGAGCGTGGTGTGTGTGTATGTGTGTGACCCTCTATTTTGAATGGGCGGGGGGACGGGGGGATGTGTGTGATTCTTGTATTGGTGTGGTGTGTGTGTTGTGATTTCTCTCGGCATTGGTGTTTGGTTGGGGTCCTGGTGTTGGTGGTTTGTGTGTGTTTTGTTGTAGTGTTGTGGTGTGGGTTGTTCGTGCGGGGGCTGGGGTGGTGGGGTGGGAGGCAGGGGGTTGGTTTCTCTTTTCTCCCGCGTCCTCCCCCTCTCCTTTGATCCGCTTTTTTTTTGGGTTGGGACTGGTTGATTCTTTCCAGTCGCCGGCTTGTAATATGTACCAGATACTGACACAAGATGGATAAATATCGATATTGACAAGGATTTTTGTTTTTTTTATGACGTTCTGAGCACATTGGAAGGTCCTGGGAAAGAGTGGAATATTTTAATGGGACCTCTATTAACCGCTTTTATAAGTTGTTTCAATATGTGAAATTTTGATGGGGTGTACCACAAACTTAACTATTTTTTTCTCTTTTCTCCCCCTGCACCTGTTCCACCCTCTTTTTCTTGTCGCAGGCCACAACATAAAAACATCCTGTTTATTCGGTTGTATATACCTCACTCTTTCTCGCTTTTTACCCCCCGGCTTCCTTTGCCCAACAAAACACTTTCCGACTCTCGGGTCTACTGTCCATCGTTTTACTCTTGTTTATGCTGGTTTTGACAGCAGAGTATAATGAAACATTACCTGAGGCTAAATGGACGAACAGACCCAGTAGACTTGGTCAGCTGGTGTTGTCGAAAATTTCCCTCAGTGTTACGTCATACCATTTCCACCCTTAGCACTCTTGACCGTCTCAAAAACACCAACAGATTAACATTGCCCTACTCGCTTGCAGAACCTAGACAGTCATTCTATTTACACTGAACTTCTGTGTGGACCTCCATGTATTGGACACTTACGGCCACCGAGGAGGGCGTGCCATTACAGCCAGCAACTTACTGCAGTCTCTCATTCAAGGGGAAAATAAGATTGTCGGAGGAAAGGTAGTGAACTAGATAGACGATTTCGTTAGTACCGGACATGATAAACAAGATCAAATGGCTTTTTTGGACGTTAAGAAAAGCACCACACGACTCTGTCACTTATGTTCTTGCACTCGCTGCCCCTGGCTTCGTATTGACCCCAACAACGCCCCCCCCCTTGAGTCCCTGCCCCCCTGAGTCTTCATCGCTCCCCGATCTAACCCTGTGTCGCGGCTTTACGGGTGGAAGGGGACTTCAGTGGACTGCCTACATCTGGCTCAAGCTCTGCCCGCCTGCAGACATCTTTGACGGGCAGACACTCCGCATGTGAGCTTTTGTGTGTGACCCACCACAGCCTGCCGGCTTTCAATGGGTGCTAGGGGCTCAGGGGAACCGAAAAGAAAAAAAATTGAAGACGTCAGAGACTGTTAACCCGGCTACACGCCAGGCAAATAAACAATTAAAAGAAAGAAGAGAAGCCAAAGACGAACCCCTTAGAAACTAACTACTAGTCCTTGCGGCTGGCAACAGTGAAAGTCCAAACAAACATGTGTCCTGGCCTTTCTGACCACCTCCTGCAAGTTGACGACACCAGGAAACCAGCCATCATCGACACGAGCTGAAAAGATTCAAACATCGACTCCACCCGCTCTGCCAAGAGACCAGACTCTACACACCAACAGCAGCTCTCAGAGCGTTGAGGATACTGCACGTTCTTTTGGCCAAGGGTACTGGGGCCAGAAAAGAGCACCAGCTATATGGGTGTCGGAATGTGCAGGTGCAACTCTCTCCTTGTCCTCGTGGAACCAACGTCCCACCGGGGACAGCACGGCAATCTCTCTCTCGGGGCTCTCTGGATCCTTTCGGACAAAACAAACATCCTTAGCGTTCTACGCCCCCACACTCTGCTCCACAACCGAGGCTAAGGCCTTGAGTTCTATGAAGAATTACTGGAAGCAAAGATCAGAAGGAGGGTAACTGCAAATTGAAAGAGACCTGGTTGTTCTGCTCGGGGGACTTCAACGCCCAGATTGGTGCCATACCACAGCTCCTGGACAGCGGCTTCTCCAACGTATTGCTAATTCCACAACTTCGGTAATATGACACCTTCTTTCCACCAAGCCACCACCACAAAAGTGTCCTGAAGGCAGCCCAGGATCCCTCACTAGCATCAGTTTGACTTCGTGATCACCCGAAGATCCTTTCTCAGCATGTGCTCGTCACCCGCAGCTACCACAGTGGTGACTGCGACATAAACACTCCTGGTTGGCAGCAAGGTGCATCTTTGGGCCAAGTGAAATCCACCGCTCCAAGCAGAAGGGACGTCCTCGAAATCAAACCCTCAGCAATGACGTCAGTGACAGAACTGCGCAAACGCTTCGCCAAAGCAATTGACAAGGCGGCCTTAGAGGGCAGGGACAGACAGGACAGAACGCTTTACAGCCGCACGATGGAACCACATTCCGCGATGCCACTACCACCTTGGACACCTATGGAAAGAGAATGAGGAAGATGGAGCCTGGTCGACTAGCAGGAAAGGAATCATGGAGTGGAGCCGCCATTGTGCTAAGCAAGTCGCGCTACTCAATCACAAGAAAGAGCCTCTTAAAGAAGACAATAGCCACACTCTGTTCGGCCAGTTCGGCTCACCATCAGCCTGAAGAAAACAAAACAATCATGGGCCAAAGACGTTCAGCAGCAACTCCCGCATCTCCATTGGCGATCATACGTACTCAAAGTGGGCTCAACCTTTTTCAGCAAACCTATCTCTGGGGGGACGCTGAGCTCAACATATGGATCGGCAAGGCAGAGCAAGCAACAGTGATGGCTCGCCTAGTGAGAGAGCTGGGAATCTCACACCACGCTAACATCAAAACACCCAAGATGACAGGGTGTACTCGTAGCCTGCCGTGCGTGAGCAGCTCTCCTCTACAGATAGTGAAATCATGGACCCTGTTCTCTGTTGACAAGAAAACACAGACACTCCGAACGCCCTTTCCACCCCTGCGGCTTCCCGGAAGACTACTGGGCATCACTTAACAGGACGGCTATCACATCCAACAACCCAAGGATGTCCTGGCCCCGGTCAAGGATGTTGCCTGGCATGTTTCACCATGTTGACTCAGCGATAATGCCTGTGCTGGCGTGGTCCAACGTCAGCCGCATAGAGTGACGGTTTGCATCCTAAAGGACATGCGGTTTTGCAGCGAGCTGGGCTACAGGCCCGACCAACAGGATGGCCGCCTAGGAAATAACCCCCCCCACCCGAAGAGGAATCCCCCGCCCACCGCCGCCCTAGGAAATAATGATGCAATGCAAGCCGCGGTATCTCGACCCAGCAGGACCTGGCGACATTCAGCTTTCAGATTGAGTCAGCTGGCGAGTCCACAATCAATGGTCGGTATCAAACAGCAGAGCCAGAGAGAGAGGCCAGTGGGAAGGAACGGATTGGTGCCGCTGATGGCAACGGAATTGCTGGGACAAACACATACGACGCTGATTCACGATCTTCAACGGCGCAACTGCAACAGAGTCTGCCATGAGGATTGACGGTTATATGACGCCCACAGGGTTGAACCAACTGAAGGATCACATCGCAAGACATCTCTGTGTCTATCTGAGACAGACGGTGCCTGACTAGGTCTACGGGCTACAATCGCTGAACGTCATTTGTTAATTCTCTCTCTCTCTCTCTCTCTCCTCGCTCTCTCTCTCTACGACCGACACGCAACGTACGCACGCAGTCACTCGCGCATCCAGCGTGCGTGTCACCACATCGCACACACACCACACAGCACACACACTGGTACGCAGTCACCACCACACACACACATCTTCCCTCACATTCCAGCCATCATGTTACGTCATGGTCTCAGTGCTCGGCCCGTCTCGCCGGCTTCAGCCTTCCTCGCAAATCCCCTTATGTGCTTTCACTTCCTTTCTGTGTCTAGCTGTGCTTGAGTTTGTCAAAAGCGCAGCCGCGGCGATTATAGAAGAACATGTGATCATTGGCTGAAGGGAATTTTATTTTAAGCGTGTAGTGCGGTGTAGTCGGTGTACGGGTATGTTCGCCCCGCAACCTACTCCTTTTCTTCACCTTCTTATCCGGATCATCGTTGTTTTGCAACATGGTTTCTTGTAATTAGCTATTTTCTCCACCCCTTCAGGGACATTTCAAAGGAGATGCCAAATGGCCACGAGCGCGCTCATCTCTTTTTTTTTGTTGCTATCGGTAATGCCTACCTTACAGCCAACCTGCAACTTCGTATGTTAGCATACAGTTGAAAACCCACCAATACCACCAGAAACAGGCAGTGGTGACTCTTTTGAATAGTCCGAAGTGTTATCTCAGTCTCAGTCTGTTCTAGGTAATGTAATCACGGAGTTGCCCGTTTGTGGAAGTGGACTGCTTCCTTTGGACAAATAACTAGCCTACCTAACCAACACCACCCCACCTCATCCGTTTTCGTACTACCGTAAATATCCGTGGTTTTCACTATGTTCTGTTAATAGATTAGTGCTGTTCAATAAGACTAGGACATCAAATTGCATGAACTGTTGGTAGCCTTAACTCGTTGAGAAAGGGTGTACGGAATCAAACTCTCAATCTTTCATCCGATCCACCATCGGCCTATGACTACACTAGTACACAATTTCGACAGTGTGTAAATCTCAAACCATTAGGTCTATGTGTCAGCTTGCATGATCATCACCATGTGAGAAAGGGAAGCTGAAGCTGGTCGTGTTTGTACCAAATGGTATTGACACCATGGCATGATTCGGTGATTCGCTTTTCTTTTATATTTAACAGTTTAATTCATGGTTTTTAAATACTCTGTTTTAGATGATGACGAATACTCATTCGACAGGAAAACTTTTGACAACTTGTCAAATCTGTAAAGATGAATTTTGATTGGCTCTCGATATGTGTCTTTGTAGCAGGACGACAATGGATATGTTCGGTTGTTTAGTGCCATTTGTAGAATTCGAATTGTCATTTGTATGAATTGATTGACCTTTATGAGGTCGTTATATATGGCCTTCTTCAATCTGGTTAGGATCCACAAACCATCACTAAAATCACGCGTCAAAACTGTGAGGGAGATCTAAATGTGGAGATGGAGTTGAAATGTAAGCTGATAAATTTCTGTTGAGTTTATCTTTTGCTTCTCTCTTTGGCTGAGAGTTACCTCACACTTTCTTCCTCAAAGTCAGAGGGAAAGTGTTTTTCTTTTTCTTCTTGTTGATGGAATGTCTCACTGCATATCATGTCGCGTCCAGGCTTCAAACACTCTACAAATGTACCAAGCCTCTGTGATCGCAAACAGACTCTGCTAGACCAAGACATTGTGCGAAATGTCCCATACACAGGATTACAAGGGTATCAATGGCAGTGACCCTTGTCGACAATCCTGAAGAATACAGCCACCAGAAATTGAAGAGAGAGCTGTACACGTTATTCCGAAACCCCAACTTCAAACGGAAAGTCTTTGGGGCTACAACTCAATCGTTCAAGACATTCCTCCATTGATGATGAGAAAAAATGCGGGAAAGGTCCGCTGTTAGCGTACGGCCAGATCAGAGTAGATATATTTTGGCTATTTTGATCTGGTACAGAGTTCAAGGTGTTTGTGTGTGAAAAACTGCCACTTATGTGTCAGTTTTTTGGGGGGGGGTTTTCCATACATAGTATGTTTGACCTATTTGTAATGTGTCTTTCACCTCGAGCATAAGGCATAAGCCAAGGTGAATTACTTCTGAGCTATTACTGAATATGATCTAACGCAATTTGAGAAAACTATCATGTCTTGTGGCGACTAAGCTTAGAGAGTGCTGGCCTTCACTGACCTAGTATAGCTATACGATGTGAGGTGATTTTCTTTCTTTTTTTTATCTCTATTATATGGTATGAAGACAGTACTCCTATAATCAACAAGAGAAAGTGAAAACGCTCCACGTGGCACTTCCCTGCTGGTTGTATTCGCACTTGACACCTTCTTTATCTCCTACTCGTCACAATGATTGTAAGTAACGTGATTGAACTTTCATTAAATGCAAATGTTAATTAGTAGTTGTAAACAAATGGATCGCAAACATGTGTCGGACTTGACTCGGAAGCCCACTCCCTACCCTCCCTCCCGCTCTGCCACTCTCTTCTTCTTCTCTCTCTCTCTCTCGTCTATCTCTCCTCTCTCTCTATCTAAGCCACTTTAAAGATTTGGCACAAAAGCGTATGTGTATAGATAGTCATGGCATTGTACTGATTAAAGACCATTCGGCGAGTATGATATCAATAAAGTTGTTATCTCATTTCCAACAGGAAAATAAATATACATTTTGGGGGGCCTGTTTAAAAAACAGGTAGAAGATAAAAATCCTTAAAATAATAAAGGTATTTTTATTTTCATGATAAACTGTCCGGATAAAACCCTTTGTTACCATGAATAAGCAAGTTATGGCGTGAGCTTCTCGGGTTTTTCTTTCAAACAGTTTTTTTCAGAAAGAAACTATGTATGGCGGTATAGATTGTTCCGTCCCCCATCATGACTGTTTTAAGGTTTATTGTCAAACGGTTTCTTTTATTGTTATGGGTATCCTATCTAAATCATTCCTTTATTTAATTATGAAGTGCCAAAGCAAAGTTCTCAAAGGATTTTCAAATCTTGTCCCAAACGCTTCTCGTGAGGGTGTTGACTATCCTTTCTAAATAAAATCTGGTCTGAATTACGCCGTCATAGATATGAAGTAATAAGTTTCTTACCCATGTTTGACTGAGTAGTTCCAGACCTGTAATTTACAAAATCTGGACTCGTCAGCGTTGTGGCCATTAATACTCTGATTGTCAAATATATGTGTGTTGTAAGTGGTCTGTCGGTAAGGCGTTGAGTTCGTTTCATACTGTTATACATTACAAGAACTAATTATTACACACTGCATACTACATCTTCTTAGTCTTAGAACAGTTAGAAAAGTCTATTGTGCCAGGAATTCGCTTCGCCCTATACGTTACCTATGAGATTGGCGGACATTCACGGACTCAAACCGGTTTGCCTTTTTATTTTTGACTGTGTTTCACTGGGTTTTTTGATTATTATCAAGCGTTTCATAATTTGTTCAGATGATGGGTAGTCATTTCATTGGTAACATACTTCCTGTCGTCCTCCTCACTCGCCCCTCTCTTCCCCCCCCCTCCCCCGATGCCAACCTCCCCCCCCCCCCCCTCCCCTCCCCCTTATCCATTCTTGTCGTTATGTGAGCGTGAATCGAAGCGGGTGGCGTTTGAGTTTGAAGTGGAACATTTTCATAGGGAGACTGGCCCATAAATGACAGGTAGGCAATGTGGAGCGATGGCCATTTCTGAGCACGGGATAAGTTCTATCAGCAGCAGAGTGACTTAATTGGTCTCCTTTGGCCGTTTGAACTAAAGGCCTCGGTATATACCAAGCAGTGCAATAACAGGAAAATTCGTCATAATTCTCTCTCTCGCAGTCCAGCGACCAAACTTGTCTCCTCTTCTTCTGCTCTTCTCTTGCTGCTACGTTAAAGACAGGCCTTCTTTTCTCATGCGCTTCTGCACGTTGGACGCTGCGCGGCGCGCGCGCGCGCGCGAGCGCGTGTGTGTGTGTGTGTGGTGGTGTGTGGTTGCGTGGTTTGTGTGGATGTGTGGTGTTTCCATGGGTCGCGCGCGCGCGCGTGTATGGCGGTGTGTGTGTGGTGTTGTGTGTGTGTGTTATGACGACGGTTTTGCTGTGTTATTTATCGCCAGTTTGCTTTTATGATAATATGATTCATGACGCTGTCGTTGTGGTGTCTATTTCTTGTTAATCAGTTGTATAGATGTAAATGTATCAGGGTATTTCCACGGGCCCTTCCAGAACAACTCAATAAAAAAATAAAATTATTTGCCTTTACTCAGTTTACCCTTGCGATTTATAATACTAATTTAACCATTGCTCTAGCCAACGCTCGCTTCCTCGGATAGCTCTTCATTCTATATCAGCGGCGGTTGACGAGTATCTACGTCTTGGTGCACCCACTTTGCCCTGCTCGCTATATTTTTTCTTTTATTTGCTGTCTTAGACTTATTTTTTCTTTTTTCTCGCCTACACACACACACACACACCACTACAACCACGGACCACTCCAACTTTGCGTGCGACTGTCTGTCTCGTCTTAACCCTCATTCTAGATCTCTCTCTCTCTCTCTCTCGCTTATACACCTTCCCCTTATGAAGTCATCGTTATCGACATCATCACTACAACCACAAGAACCAACACAGGCATCACATGTACCATAACAAACAACACTGCGTGCGCTTCAGTGTCGTCTTACCCCTCTCTCTCTCTCTGATCCGCTGAACGTCGGTCTCTTCTTGCTCTCTCTCTCTCTCTCTAGTAGTTCAGATAGTTATATAACACACTGTCCCTTGTGTACGACTCGTCATCGCACATCAGGAATAAACACCAAATAAAATCCAAAATCACACACAACAACACACACTAAACACACAAACACACACACACCACTCCACACATGCACACACACAAACACACAAAATCGTCGGTTCTGCGTCGCTTTGCGCGTGAATATGCCTTGTACACCGCATGGCCCCTATTCCACCTATTGGTTCATAAGATTTCGATATCTATCATTAAATTCCTTTCCACGGCACTATCATCTTTATTCGACCTTAGTCGAAATGTTTGGTTTCGTTCGTATATGACCACTCAGAATTCGGGTTATCTCAGTTTCGATACTGATTCGTTCGTGGGAGGGCACCGGTTAAATGTTTTCATTGACAGCCAGTATCCGGAATCTGGAAATCATGATGGCTTTTGATCGGATCGCTTAGGATTTTGTCACATGTGGCATATTTCTTGTCTCAGTGAATATTGTATCTTGTCGTATGGATTCTATTTGTTTGTGGTTTTGCTTGTTCGCTGCTAATAGCAGGTATTTGATGGGCGTGGTGCCTTTATCTTTTCTGTCTCTTGTTTTTGTATTGTCCGTGTCTTCGAGATAGGTAGAGAGTTTAATGTGTGCCCTATCTGTGGGTCGGTGCTCTTCATATAAAAACTACAGATACACACAACACACACACCACACACTGCATGCACAGGCACACGCAGCGAACACACACACACCACACATCCACACACACGACACACCATCCACACCACCACCACACCCACAAGCCACCACCCTACAGGCACCTTACACCCCACACAACCACCACATTTCACAAATAAAATGACCCCTCACAAACCACTGCACCACACGACATCCACACACACAGATACCACACACCCCACCCTGTACAGCACTCACTACCACACAACAGTACATTTCCAAATACCAATACAAAGCAATCAACACACACCATCACACACACACAACCCACACCACACCACACCCACCGCACACACCATCAAAAAAACCAATACAAAACACAGACAAACACACTACACACACACACACAGCCCACCCATACCACCACACCAACGCACAATACATGAACACACAGGTCTTCTCTCTCTCTCTCTCTCTCTCTCTTGCGCATCTCTCTGTCTCTCTCTCTCAGTAGGCAGATTTGCATAGTCTTAAGAAATAAGACGTATGACATTACTCTCAGCACAACCGAGAACCGAGCAGGAAATAGACTCAAGCTGGCGGCTCGCCACACACTGGTCTTTCCTCTCCTAAACTTGGTATCCGTAAATCTTTTATTCCCGCATAATAGTCAGCCCACGGTGGGAACCGGTGGAAGGGCACAAGGGGCATGGGAGGGAGTGTATTGGTTAGAAGAAGTAGCCATTCTGGAATTACCTCCCAATTTTGCTATTTGTTAACGTATTTTTAATAAAAGGACAATTGGCCTATCCACCCGTTCTCTTCGTGATTAATAGGGATGGGAGAATGGTGGGTGGTAATGGAGGGCGGAGTTGAGGTGGAGCGCTATACGTTTCAGTTTTCCTCGAAAACGGCTACTAATCATGTGTGCGTGCCGAGTTTCCGAATTGATAGTGCTTGCTACTTCTAGTGGAGCACGCCGATTGTTCCACATGTGTGAAACCAACTCCGGAAGTCGACTGACCCCGCGCGAAGAAGTGAAAAGTTTGAAGTTTTATGAGTTGTAGTGTTATATTCTTTGCTGGGGGCCTCATTCGTGGATTTTGGTACGTATGTCTCTGCATGATACCTTGTTCTTTGATACTCAGCCGACAAACGCCATTATGGCCCGTACGGTTATAATTTTGCCTGCCTGGTGCTGCCACTGTTGCAGTATAAATTACGGGCACTTTGATTTTGCAGCTTTCATGCGGGTCACAAGTGGCTTCCTCCACTTAATAATGGACAAGGCTAATTTTTCATTTTTATTTTTGTTTGGATTGGGCGATCTCATTCTAAGGGTTATTTGTCTTATAACACCGATTTTTCCTAAGTGGGTAACTGGGTACGCTGAATATTTGAAAAACGATCTCTGCAAACTGGACGTCCGGATATTTCATGATTAGATTGTGCTTAGAAGAAAGTACGTGCGAAGAAAGAAGTTGTTTCACTGATTTTAAAAACATAACATTGATTAACATTTCAGATCATGCAAAGAAAGCATTCATATTTGAATCATCACAATGTCATAAAGAAACAATATTTTGTAACACTTAGAGGTAGTGCTGACAACGTTGTCACAAATCTGCAGCTACGGCGTGGAGATCTTGATCAAGCAGATGGGGGAAAAGAGGTACAACGTGTACACAGTTAGGACTCGTGCGATGAAAGAGTGCACACGGAGTCTCTCTCGTCTCTCTCTCTTTTCTCTCCTCTCTTCCTATCTCTCTCTACTTCTCTGACACACCCCGCACACACACGCACACCCACAGCACGACACACACACACACACAAGACACACACTCACCACCAACACGTGTGGCGCAGCCACAAACCACTACATACAGTCACATGGTGAGAGGTATATGTATATGGATAGCTAGTCCTATCTATATATAATAATTGAATACTTAAACAGTTGGAATCTTTTCACGCAGGGACTGTTTTTGATCCTACGCGCTTCCGCCCAAGGGGCTCACCGGATTACACATTTCATTTTTTTTGTAAATCGTCCTGGGGAAAAGATGGGCCACTTGTGTCTTTATTTATTTTCAAGTGAAAATATGACACCTGCGCTGTCGTTTTGTTAAGGCGGGTATGGGTTGTGAGTTTTAGTGAGAGTTCTACCTGTGAATCTTATTATATATACTATAGGATATATCTATATACCTACTCACTACCTTACTGCTGGCACTCAGGGGGATTCTGTGCGGACGAAGGCAATGGAAGCATCGTGGATTTTAATTTCCACCCAAGAGCAGCTGCTTGTCCGTGGTTTTCTTTGGGATTATATATAGAGTATATATGTTCTGATATATAGTGTGGTGTGTGTGGTGGTGGTGCTGTGTGTGTGTATATGTGACAGAAATGATACCTTAACTGCGCGTCTGCATTTCAAAGTTTATTTGCAGATTGCGCTGACGGGACTTATTCAGTTGGGAGCTCTTCGACACGTGGGCAATAAAATGCGATAAATCCACCAAATCAGTAAGTGCTTCACTTCTCCTTCCGCCCCTTTGTCGCATCGCGCCTCAGACGACGGAGACCCACGCGGTTGCCGCACCTCTCTCTAGAGTTGAACCTCTCCGCTCGTTCTATCCACCCTCCCCTTCTGCGATCGCAACACTACAGCACGCGCGCGCGAATATATTGATTCCACAAATACTCATCTGCTATCTGGCTTGTCTGTAGCTCATATATTCTCTAGGTCTCTCTGTCTGGCATCGTCATCATCTCTTCTATTTAGTCGGTACCATGATATCTGTATGTTTACGCTGCCTGGTATCGGTTCTCTATTGTATCAGTAATCTCTTATCTGTCTAATGTCTCTCTGCCGGGCTATCGTTCATTCTATTCTATCTTGGAGTCTATTTGTTACGCTCTACTGCTTGCTCTGCTGCGTTGACTATGTCATCTGTCTGATTATTCGCGTACAGGTAAGCGTTGTTGATAGGCGACACCCGTTTTATTTGCAACATCCACGATTCATTCTGACCCCGTTACATCTCTTTCCACCCTATAGTTTGTTATATATTGATTATTACACAACGCTGCTCTTATGTCTTAGATTGTAGCAAGGGGGGTGTCAGGCCTTTCATACGCAGGTTAGATACTTGCCTAAGTGACAGTCGTGTGCTTGTAGGGAATAATATACAGCTTCTCCAAAGACCTTCACAAAATTCTATTCTCCCAAGGGGGAGACATTTCCCCTGGGGCGGCGATCACACCATGTAATCCTGGTCAGATACCGGTCTTCGAACCTGCTGTGTGCCCTCCGTGAACACAGCGAGACACCGTCGTACTTGACTCCTTGCTTTCGGTTTTAGAAGAGCCGAGTCCCAGCCACGGGGGTGGCACTCCCGTAGTTATGTTTGTTGAGTTGGCACAACACCACCCACAGGGCCACTACGAAGCAACAGAACATCAGGACAGCGCAAACCAAGCTAATATTTTGTGAAACGTAGAAAATATTAAAAGATAACTCTTACGACACCAGTGGAGGGCCAGTCTTGGATGAGTCCCCAAGGGCATAAATAAAACAAAGGCTAATACATTACACGGGATAGTTACGAGGCACTCATGGCCAGCAACTAGAGCAGCTTGGTGGAGCAGTGGGTGCAATGCCTGCAAGAAATGATCGAATATTACCAAAGCTTGCTCTTATGTCGTAGATGTAGAAATAGGGGGGGGGGGGGGGGGGGGGGGGGGGGGGGTGCGTAAGCCGTCATATCTGACGTGGCAGTAATTCTGCGCTAACTGCAGTAGGCGGAGTGGGTGGGGGAATAGTAAGAGTTTAACGAGACCGCATCGCAGCAAGCCGTCTAGTCTCGCAACGGGGGAGCGATGCTGCCACTGGGGAGGAAGTCAGCTACATTAACGTGTCAGATTACCAGGTATTTCGAAACGATGATTGTTTCCCGTGACCGCGAGACTGCTGATATACTATATCTATATAGTATCTCCTTGCAGTATGTCGAAAGTGTGTTAAGTGGGTCGATTTGTGTGTCTACCCTGGAGATAACTGTTTAGCCATAAGATAGTGTTCCCGCAAAACCTTCATCGCTGTGTCTGTTCCATTTCCATGCCCAGTCATAGAAACTCCATTCTGTGACTGTTCGCATATTTTCATGTTGTTTTTCTCGTTCTCGTCAGACTATTTGCAGCTGAACCGTCCCACGTAGTGTTGATTGCCTGTCTTGTCAGCTATGCCGAATGCACCTAGATCCCTGTTGAGACTTCTATCCTCTTTATGTAGCTTTGATAACTAAAATATTGCCCCGGACATCTTTATTGGAACCATGTAATTTATGTACTTGTTTACGTGTTAGTGTTTTGCCCAGTTCGAACTAGAGATTCTTCACTTTCATTCCAATTGCAAGAGCTGGTATGCACACATTGTTAGTTTTTCTTGAGTGTGCGTTAAAAAGAAAGTTCGATCCCTGTTTTAATGCTGATATTTTTTGCAATGCTTTGTCGTTCTTAGATTACAGGATTATTGTTCGTTCCACTTTAGCATATTTTCACTATCTGGAAATGACTCTTTCTTATTGATGATACACAAGCCCATGTTACTAATATGTAATTTTACCCGTGATATATTACGTTTTCAGAAAACGGTTTGTAACAGAGAAAACTGGCCATCTTCATTGACAACCAACATCTTTAAACTAGGATATCTCTTTGCTACCCAATGTTTTTAAAGTTAATTGACGTCATTTCTCAAACTCTAAACTTGTCATTACAGAATATCGGCTCTTCTAATACCTCATTCCGATTGTTTAAAAATACCTGGATCTGCAAAGTTTGAATGATATGAAATGAAGAAACATCTTTTCCAAAAGTCATTGATTCTTTAGACCAGGAATTTTCTATGGTCCGTAGAACAGTTCGAAATGAATCTATTTCTTGAAACCTACACTTCTCATTTCTTTTTTTCCAGTCTGGATTTGTCGTGGTAGGGCTTTTAAACTAGGTCAGTTTTAGAGCATAATGCGGAAGCACCGATAACTGTCCTTTTAAACAGAATAGTAACTGGGTATTCCCTTTTGCTGTTGTCAGTTTTTTTTTTATTCCATTGAATTCAAAACATAATTTCTGAAGCTGATTTATTTCATCTTCTGGGGCGATTGGTTAACAAAATCCATAGTTTATGAGCTTGTGAAAGAATCATGGACTTCAATACTGCAATCCTGCCTAAGGTGTGACATAGACGTTTTGACCAAACTGTTACATTGTTTGACTTCGAAAAATTTATCTGCTGTGTTGATTTCTGTCATTTTTTAATCTGTGACCAAATGCCTAACATTTCGTATATTTTGGTGGGTTCTGTTTTCAGTTCCTTTCGGACAGATACTACATTTTGAGTTCTTCAGTTTTCCCAGCCCTACGCATTTACAGTTTTTTTCATCATTGAGTTTTAAGTCCTGGAAACATCTTAAAACTCTTAAACTAGTTCCATTTTGATTTCCGTCTCGAAGAAGCCTCGGAGAGGTTGGGCATCAGATGACTCCCTCAAACGTGATCCAACGGTTTAAGAAGGGTAAAACCTGATCCCTCTGTCCACTAGCTTTGTGGGCACTCAGCGCTCTTCAGATTGCCGCTTAGACTTGCATTGGATGTGAAAGGAGACCACCCAGAAGAGCTATTCACTGACCTGAGGGTCACCTGCAGTTCCCTCGAAGTCCTTCTGATTGGCAAAAAGGCTCACTGCAGAAATAGGTTTCTCCTGTGCTGTTGCCGTTGAACCACAACCACAAGAAGCCCAAAAAACTTCATAATCCATGCCCTTGTTCCTGAATCAGAGTCAATTCAGACTCCTGGACACTCTTCTTGTGTATTCAGACTGTAGCCCTTACGTTTTTAGGGGGTGAGGAATTTTCGGTGAAGCCATTTGTGTTGTTGTTGTTTTTCGTTTCGGCCTCCCCTTTTACACCCCCCCATGGAGTCCAGGCTAAACGGGGGCAGGGCCAAGAAGTCAACTTTCTTGAGACCCTTCCAGGCTTCAGGAGAAACGTCTACGACCAACAGGAGCTCATCAACCCTTTCCATTCTGACAAGCTCAATTTCGGGGGACGAGAGCCGAGCACTGCAGGGGGTTACCTTGGCCAGCCGGGGAACTGCCTGTCTTGACCCAGCCTTCACGCAGAGATAGCTGACAGGCACTCTGAGACCAAGTGCAACTTCCCGTGTCCTAGAGCCAAAGAGATGTTGTGATGGGCAACCGCCCGCGCTCCAGTTCACCAGGATCTTTCTTTCCCCACCATCACAGCGTCCGCACCGCACCAGCGAAACACAGCGGATCTTAAGAAGACCACAGAGAGAAAAGAGGATGTGGATAAAAAGACTTGAAGGGAGATGAAGATAGAAAAGATCCTGAAGAAAGGCATATGAAATACTGGGGGAAAGCGGCCGTTAGTATTTGTCAGAAGAATAGCCCTCACCTCTTTAACCTGTCTGACCGTTGGGAGAGGGCTACCAGGGGCATCGAGCTCCTGCCACGATGTGCTTTAGGAGGGCCAGTCAGCAACGTGATTAACATGGGCTAAAAAGCGTTTTTTTCAAAAAACAGGCCTTTAGACTTGAAGTTTAATTAATGCCCCTGCCAGCAGAGGCCTAAGGATCACTGGACTGCGCAAGCCCACAGGACCTAACAGAAGAAGATTGCAATTTTCGGAGGCAACCCCACACACAAATAAACAAGACACAACGCGGCGCGCTCGCACGCACGCACACCGGCACACACAACACACACAACGCACGGGCACGCACTCAACGCATTGCCAACACATCACACGCACAACATATACACCACACGCACACACAACAACACACACGAGTGAGCACGCCCGTCTGTTATCTATCTATCTATCTATCTATCTATCTATCTATCTATCTAACAATTCTGTGTCAGAAGGCATCTAAAAAGGGCACATGAGATCTATTATAAACCTCGCGCGTGCGTAACTACGACAGACATGACATCATAACACACGGCGCGCCGCGCAGCGTATGTGCGCTGAACACACATCACACAGCACAAGTGCGCGCGCGCCGCGCGCACGCACGAACGCACGCACAACACACACACACGGCACACCACACAGCCCACAACACACACGACAAACACAACCACACACCACACACACAACACGAGTGGATATCTCCCGCTGTGTTATACATAAAATCTGATATATATATATAGATGAGAGGAGGTAGAGAGAACAGGAGAAGACAGAGGCTTTTTTTGATGAGAGGAGAGAGAGAGGAGTCCGAGCCAGCGGAGCGAAAGACCTCGGAGCAGGCGATACGATGTAATCTCGTTCTTCGAAGAGGGATTGCGTCGTAGTTTCCTCATGCATGCTAGTGAAGGGTTTCTTTGCAGAATTAATTACTATAATGATGGCAGAATAAAGATTGTTAACCTGCACTGTTTTCCCCACTACTAGATGTTAAGCATTTTATGTGTGATGGTCAGATCAGGTGGGTGATATTGGATCTCTTACCGAGATCCAAGAGAGAGAGGTTGTTCTGCACGATTCGTAAGCCGCTGAAATGCGATGGAGTAGTATTGACCAGCAGCGCGAGGCCGCCACACTGTCATGTTTGTCTCCCTTGCCATTCCTTAGAAAGGGATCCTCAAGCCACGGCGCCAGATGATGTCCTAGTGAGCGTTTGTAACGTTGCGTGAATGATTTATTTAGTGTTTGTAGCCGAGAAAAACGTTTTTTTGCGGACCCACTTTCGTTTTGTTTAATTCTGACGACTGTATCGATGGATGCTTGATGGATGGGTGACTGCATTTGATTCTTTTTCGAGATCCTTGGCGCCGAGAGAGCGACAGCCAATCGAGCCGGTTCCCTGATGCTCCGCCCGATGGCCGAGGCACTCGAGCGAGAGGGGACCCCTGCTGCGATTGCTTTCGAGAGAGGCTTGGCCGATGAGGCGTCACGACCAGCGATTTCCATCGTGCGAAAGGTGCTAAGCCTGTCAGCTGTACATCTGATGTCTCGTCGCGCAGGATTTGAGCGCTAGTCGCCCTCGACATTGCAAAGCTACGTGCTCCTCCGGCCTGGCAGTTTTCACCTTTCACACGGCCTATAATCCCTCCATGATCTATATATCACGATATACATTATTCCTATATACGAGGGGTACCTAGTATTTCATCTACCCTTTCACCCGTCATCTCCCACCGTTTTTTTCGTCCCTGCCCGCCCCGGATCAATTTCAAATACCCTGTTTGACCTACAACTCATAGCTATATGCCATGCCGCACACCGACCCCCCACTCATAGCCTTATACCTCGAGGCACTTGTTTTATACGCCCACCTAGACTGCCTGTCTAAGTGGGGCTATGCTATCATACTATCACTAAATAATATAACATACTTACTACCAATATATGACTATCAAGTACCGAGTCGCTATCACCTACTATGTATGCTCGTATTTCAGTCATCAATATACCTACCTAACTAACTGGGCAAAGAA